>CAIGRS010125441.1:0-12038 GCA_903798395.1 Fraxinus floribunda
GGCGAGAACTTTATATTTTTTGGTCGTTTCCTAGTTTGACTCAAATACCATTTTTTTAGCATATTTTGTGATATATTTGAATTAAGCACGAGATTATCTAGCTAAATTAGGGTTGTTCATAGTTTCATATAAATAGGATCTATTATTATTTGAAAACAAGACTTTGATTATTTGAGAGAATTAAATTAAATTTAAGAGTTTTATTCCTCAATGTTCTTGGTGGTTTAAAATTCTAATTTGAACTTATCAAAAGGTTTCGCAATCCTTTTATGGCGTTCTTACTTCCCGATTCTTGTTCCAGGTAATCAACGGGTCGGATTTCTTACGCGTAATCTCGGTTCTTTGCGCGACGTGATTTCTAGCTTTCTTGGGTTGGTTTCATCTTGTTCGTTCTCAAGTTCAATTCTTGGTTGGGTTCACATCAGTTGATATCAGAGTTCGGCTCTAGAATTCAGGTCATATATCATTTATTTATTTTACTAGTTTCTTTTATTGTTTGAGTAAAAAAAATAATTCAGATTCATTGTTCTTGTTTTTAGTCTTTATTTTCGTTGTTTAATTGCCTCTAGATAAATTAGTTAGTTGTTTTTTAAAAAATATTCGTGATTTATTTGGAAAGTTGTCACTATCCTATTATCTATCCCAAATCCAAACTCCGCTGTGTTCATTCCAATTCAAAATTCAAGAATCACTTTCTTGAATTAAAAGAATTCTCATTCAAAATTCCATCCAATTGTCCAATTCTTTTTCTTGAGTCTTTTTTTTACACCTACGTAAAGGATGAATGGTGATTGAAGATTTATTTTCCAAACTCGATGTTTTATGGGTAGTACAGTATGTAGTCCGACTATTGATAAGGAGTATATGTTAGACTCGGCTAGTATCACGATGGTGGAAAAATTGGGATTACCTTTGCAACAACACCCTAGGCCTTATAGGATGACTTGGTTGAAGGAGTGTGGGAAGGTAGATGTGACCAAGCGGGTTTTATTGAATGTTACCATTGGGAGATATAGTGATGAATTTTGGTGTGATGTAGTTCCCTTAAAATCTTTTCATATCTTGTTTGGGAAACCTTGGAGGCATGAGATGAATGTTTTTTATGCTATGGGAAGGAACANTCCCTTAAAATCTTTTCATATCTTGTTTGGGAAACCTTGGAGGCATGAGATGAATGTTTTTTATGCTATGGGAAGGAACATGTAAATGTTTCTTCAAGACGGGCAAACATTACTCTAGTTGGCTTGACACTAGAACAGTCCTTTACAGACCAATGGAAGGTGAGAGGGGAAGTAGAAGGGAAAAAGCAAAAGAAGGAGGTGACCACACCTAAAGAGAACACCGATGTTGCATTGCAAGCGGAGCCCAGAGACAGGGGAGTTGAGATGGAGGATGGTGAATTGAAAAATGTAGTTGAAATTGAGGAGGAGCACGAGCAGGCTGGTACAAAAATTGTAGAGATGGTTCAGCAAGAGAGTGAGGAAATAATAGAAGAGAATGTTGAGCAAATGGTTGAAAATGTTGTGGTGGAGACAATACATTATGATTACGAGGACCCATAACTCGTTTTTGGGGAAGCTAACAAATTCAACTGTGTTTTGCATAATTCTTTCTTTCAGATTGATCATTGTGCGTGGAAGTTTATGCTATAACATCTATGGCTGATTGAGTTTGTGCTGCAATTCATCCATACCTGCAAAATAGAAGGGTATCGTGTATTGATCCTATGCCATGGAAGGAATTTTTTTTCATTTGATCTAGGTGGTGCAGTGATGGGATGGGTAGCAAGTTTGTTATTCCCTACGCGATCACAAGGCACGGATTCGGGGATGAATCATTTCGAAGAGAGGGGATGATGTGACCACGGATAGAACAAAACCAGCGTGAGATCTTCAATTTTTAGCAGTTTCCTAGTTTAATTAGAATTCTATATTTTTAGCATCTTTTACAATATTAGAATTATCTTTTAGTGCAATTAGGGTTTTTAGAGGTTTCATATAAATACCTCATTATTTCATTGTATTAAAAAACACAAGTTATGAATTATAATTATTGAAATTGTGAATTTTCTCTAATTGTTCTTGATTGAACATTATTGAACTTATCAAATATTGTTTTAATATTTGTAGCGTTCAACCCTTAGAACTTATCAAAGGATTATGCATCCTTTGTGGCGTTCGCAAATCGAGGTTCGTTGATTTTGTATTCAAGAGGTCATTCAAACTTCGTTTTTGTTTGGTTGCTTGGTTCAATAATTTGCAGGTCGAGATTCTACTGTCTACAATCTGAATTTGGGCTTTCTCAATTTTTTCAAACTAATTCCGCGAGTTCCACGCCGATCCCGCTCCAGAGTTCGTGTCAGTCCATAGATTCAAACTTTAGTAATTTGTTGATCACAAGAGGTTATGATTGTAAGATAAAAATTGTATGATAGAATCTTAAATTATTGATGGTCGTAAGTAATGACGAGATACGAATATCGTTATTGCGGATAAACTATTACGTGTGATATTTTTTACTTGTGAAATAAGTAGCTGATCTCACAAACTAAAATATCGTGACACTTAAATGAACATGCAGATGTTTTGTTATAAAATAAAATATTAGAGACCAGGTGGGGAGGCTCGACATAGATAACTATCTGAGTGTCGTGCTTAATTTTTAACGTTCGGTAGTGGAATTGGTCATTCGACTTGAGGTCATCATAGTGCTTTATATGGGGGCGTCATACTTGGTGATGTAAGATGTTGCTTCATAAAGGATCGCTAATACTGTCAGTGTATGTCAAGAATCATATGAAAGTTGTGAATGATCAATAGATCATTCGTCACTCTTAAATAGTAAGAGATTGTTATCTACATTTCATTCAATTAAGTTGATAACGAAATCCTTGACCAAAGTGTACTTATGAGTCGAAAACTCATTTTCGACTTACATTGACTTAATCATAAAATGAAATATATGATCGATAATTGAGATTGACACATATCCATATCTCGTAATTGAACGAATCATATTGACGAAATGATTATAATTTCATGATAAACAAATAATATTTTATCATACTACGTGACATTTTTCGTCACATCTATTGTCTCGACACATTGCTAGATGACAATCTAGGACGACGAATGTGAATTGATGATAAATCAAAAAGGGGTATTTAAATTTATCAATTTTGATTAGATGAAAATAATAATTCACGTCGTTAGGTATCGTGATCGGAAACTTAATGTGTTACACACAAAAGGAGGACCAGAAAATGAGATTTACCAATTAATTAATTAACAACTATTGGACAATTAATTAATTGAGTTGTTTGTTAATATGCTCGAATTAATTAATTGGATTAATTAATTTATGGACCAAATTTAATTAATTAGATTCATCAGAATTTCAGCCTTTGTTTTGTCCTGAAAAAAATTCATGTTATTTTTTCATCGAATTTATTTCCTTCACATCTACTGTCTTAGCTTCCTTGTTTGCTGGGTTCCTGTTTAATTTCTCCTTCATCTTTGAGTAGATTACTGATACAATCCATGAATTTTTATAGTGCTACTGCTATGCATTGTCAATTATTGACGGTTTTGGTTATTAAAACATTTTAAGGCTCTCTTTTATGGCCTTGTTTTATACTTGTGGGCGTCTCTTTCAAATCCTAATGATAATTTGATTAGATTGGTGGATGAAGATTTTTCCTTCGTACTGGCTTTGAATTCTTTGTTTGGCTCGGTTTGCATACAAGCAATTTTGAAGTATCCTTAGACCCATGAAAGAAGACGATGTGATTGGATCAATTTATTTTTCGAACTCAATTTAGTTGCATGAATTAGTATTGCATGAAATGTTAGTTGAGGCATCTCGTGCTGGATATCCATTAGCCCAACACTACTGAAATTTTGTGGTCCATTGACACATCCAAGTCAAAGACATTTGTAATGATCATTTAAATTTACATTGAAGGAATTATGAACTTAGAAAAAAAAAATGAGAACTTTTGACAAATTAATCTCTAGACTTGAGCCTGGATTGAAAATTAACATTTTACCTTAGATTTTGAATAGTGTTGTTCAAATTTATCCAATAATTGTTTTTTTCAAACTCATTTTCAACAACACATCCTTTCAATAAAATATTTACACATAAATTTAAATTTTTTTTTTTAGCCACACATTCTATATTACAAAACTTATTGTAGGTTAAAAAAAGAAACGAGGCTCAAAGCCTCAGCATAGGTTTAAAATGGCCATCAACTTTTAAAATTCTTTCTATGGGTCACTTTCGGGCCCATAGCTTTTTATTCATTTTACCTTAGATTTTTCTAAAGGTTTCATTAAAAGTATCCATTATGCTTTTCATTTTTTTCCTTCTTTGAAAGCTTGAAATCTACATGCAATGCTAGCTTACTTGGTAGATGGAGTTTAAGCCCCTGTTTGGTGTTTACTTTTGAAACTTGTTGTGATATTTTCAATCATATATTCACACAATAAAATATTTTGCATTTAAACTTTTTTTTTTTTTGAAATAATGAGCTCCAAAGAGAGGCTAACTCTACTTAATTCAAGCTTTAACTCTTTCATGTTGCTCTTTGTATAAGTTATTTCGATCTTTTTAATTCGAACATTTTGATTTCATTATTCTCGTGGTGAGTTGAGCTTGATAAATACTAAAACTCAGCATGTACTTCAATTTCGATGTACATGCTAACTTCAAGAGGTAGTGTTATGTGTCATTTTATTTCTCAACTAAATTAGCTAATAAAAGTTGAATTGGTTGGTCAAATACTCCAATCTTGTGTAAGTACTAAGTTCAAGACAATTGATTAATGTTTAAAAGAAAAAAAATAAAAAAAATAATTAGTTTCACGTTGACTTGAGGTCAATCATGAAGCACAACAAAAGTCAAAGTCCGGGCATGAATTGGATTTTGTCGAAATTTTGTATATTTGACCAAAAAATTTTGAGGTCATATGTACTCCATGCTTGGTATAATTGTTTTAAATTTCTAATTTAGTTATGTAATTCTAGAAAACAAGAAAAATAAATAAATTAAATAGTGGATGTGATTCACAATCTTTCTGAAACTCGTCTAGATTTGGTCGATTATATCTATTTCGACATCCTATATCAATTTGAAGTGAGATTTCATGTAATGTTTTAAATGAAATGGTTCATTGTGGTATTAAACAGATGAGAACCTTGAATACAAGTTGATTTGAAGAAATTTAAATGTAAGAAGCACAATCAATCATAATGAAGAAGTTTCTAAAGATGTTACTAAAAAAAAAAATTTTGGGGTGGGTGGGTGTTTTAACATTTTTGGAGGGTTTTTTTAATGAGGGGGTCCTCGGGACCCACCTCATGTGAGATATTCTGTACAAAATCTGTGAACCAAAATCTGGTATAGTAGATAAATTCTTCAAATAAATGCATTGAGGGAGATTGATTACCTTGAAAAGGACTAAGCATCAAAAGAGAAGCACATATGTTTTGAGTAAATTAATACTTACACTCTCAATTTTTCACATTCTTCCCCCTAATTCACATCTATAATAGGAAATAGTAAACAATATAATAAAAATGTTATAATTCTATCTTCCAAACCTAAGCAGACATCAAAAAATGCATGAAGTAGTATAAGAAACACATCAAAAGGACATGAAGTAGTAGCATCCTTCCTTTCATAGAATTTCGCGTCATTTTAAACCCATTACAAAAGAACTGAAAATATGATAATACGACAAATATGTTTGAAATTTCATATCACAAACTCTTTAAGCAAAACTATAATTCTCATAGATAAACGTTGTTTTTCTTGTCAAATTAGTCAAATGTTAAATTCATACTTCACACTCATTTCATTATGACTGTATTTAACACAAGTTAATATCACTTACTACCTCATTGATCACGCTTACGAAGTTACTTCCCATGTCCTTTACTTTAGCTTTGATTAAATAATTTGGGGAGTGCACGTGATTCTAGCATGCAAACTAGGTCTTGACCGTGGAACTCGCCAAGGTTTCTCTACATTCGAATTGTTAGATATTTAGCCTCGATTGATAATCATTATTTCAAAAATAAAAATAAAAATTACATACTCATTTTCAACCACATATTCTTACAATAAAATATTTTGCACGTAAATTCAAAACCATTGACCTATGATTGATTTCATGTTTTTATCTCTAACAATTGAATTTGAGTGTTCATAGCTATTGTTGCAAAGTTGACCAATTGGAGGGAAAATGATCATTACCAAAAAGACTTGCAATTGACGATCAATAAACATTGAGATAGAAACCGAGTATTCACGTCAAATCGCTCGAAGACAATAACTTCTACAGTCAAACTCAAAAATATTAGATTTAGATGTTTTAGATTCATACGTAAAAGTAAAATACTTCAATTATTAGCAATGAATCGTTAAAAACTCAAAGAATGAATTTTTATGCACGAAAAAAAATCATTTCATAAAAGCCCTTGCATAAAAATTATTTTTCAAAAAGTAAAATTTTTAACTTGATATTCTAACTTTTTACAATGTCAGTTATCTTAAAAAGAAATTAAGTGAAAACGTACTAGAAAAGCTTACATTTTTTAAAACAATCAAGAAAGTAAAATCAGAGAAATTTCTGCCCAAACGAACGTGGTTCGCAAACGATTGATTTTTTAACCGTTCTGAATTCTGACGCACAACAGCTAGTTTAGTTATCCGGTTCTGTATGCGGACGTCCAGATGGGTCATCTAATTAATCATAATTTTTTACGTTTTTGACTGCTATAAATACCATTTCACTTTGCATTCAATACAACACTTTTGAGAGCATTAAAGTGAAATATTCTTGAGCTAAATTATATTAATTACACATCTTATTTATCTTTATCATATCATTTATTTTGAAAAACTTTTGAATGAATCAACTTTAAAAATTATTTTCTTCATTAAAGTTTTTATCACCTAACACTTGACCTTCATTATTACTATTCTTTATAGTGTTGGCTTATTTCTCTCTTTGTACTTAATTTGATCATATCATTTATCAAGAGAGGAGTTTCAAATTATAAAATCAACTTATATTTATGAATCATATTGAGGTCCCGTAAAACTCAATATTGTACAAGGATCAGTGCTTTTTATTTGCAAGTCATTGAAAGTATTGTATGGGTTTAGATTGCACCATAAATCAATCAAATATAGTGAACAGACTTTGTTCACGATGTAAGTTTGGTAACGGATGACGTAAATTATTGTTTGAATCGGACATCCACAATTACATCGTTTGCATACTTTCTTTCCTTTTATTTATTGCTTTTGTATTTGTGCATATTTGTTTGACTGACTTATTCATTTTTAAATTGATTAAACTTGAATTAATTTTTAGACAAAGTTTTAATAACCAATTCACACCATTTTGGTTAGTTATTCTTAGGCTTTCAATTTCTATCATAGCGAGGAGTTCATTTTTTAAAAAAAAAAATTCACAATCTTGAGTAATGACTAACCACAATCTTCAAAATTCTGAGGGGTAGTCTACAAATCGTCCTCCTTTATTTGATGGCACATATTATAATTATTGGAAAACTATGATGATAATTTATATTCAATCAATAGATTATAATATTTGGGACGTTATTGAATATGGTCCTTATGTGCCTACCAAGATTATTAAAGTTGATGGAAAACCCGATCATTCCATTCCAAAACCTAGAAAGGAGTATGGCGAAGAAGATAATTATACTTGAATGCTAGAGCCAAAAATCTACTTTATTGTACTTTAGTTGGAAATGAATTTAATCGTATTAGCATGTGTGATTCCGCATATGATATTTGACATGAATTAAAAGTTACTTATGTTGGCACTAGTAAAGTAAAGGAAACCAAGATTAATCTGTTGGTTAAAGAATTTGAAAACTTCTTCATGAAACAAGATGAAACCATTGTTGATATGATTACTCGCTTTATCGATATTGTTAATGATCTGATCGCAAATTTACTATTGGTGAGCTTGTAAGTGAGATTGTTTGGTCACAATCGAAAGATTGAAGCTCATTAAGAATGTTGATATAGAGTACCAAAGATATCAATTCATATCCATTAGAAGAACTTTATGGAATTTTGATGACAAATGAGCTCAACAACGTCGAAATTAAGGAAAAAACAAGAAAAAGTAAAGAGGAATCAAATGAGCCTCCTAAGCGCCATATTGCTCTTAAATCAAGAAGTGAAAAAGGAACAATAAGTGAAAAGATGGGTGATGAAGAGCTCAATGATCTAGTCCTTTTGTCAAAAAATGAAGAGATTTTCGAAATAATCGAAGATTTCAAAAGATAGAAGAAAAGGCTGAAGAAAGAAGCTAGAAAATTAGTTGTTATGATTGTGACAAACCTGATTACATGAGAATTAAGTGCCATAAGAAGAAGAGGAGTATCAAGAAAAAGACACTCCAAGTAACATGCGATGATGATTGCGATGAAAATAATAGTCAAGAAGAAATTGCCAACATGTGTTTCATGGTAATCGAAGATGAGATAAAACTCTATTGAAAAATGTTCATATAATGATTAATCTATTTCTTGTGATGAAATTCTTTAGAAATTTGAAAAACTTGCTAAAAAATCACTCCATTCTTAAAAAGAAACGCTACTTGTTGAAAAAATGGTAGTCATTTGGTAAACAAGTAAAAAATTCTATTAAACCTAAATTATATTATTCGACTACAAAATCACTTTAACTACTCCACATAGATCCTTCCGAACATTCTAGAACGCTAGTTTGGGTAGAAAACATTATGCTTTTGTTATTGTTGATAACTTCTTTAAATTTACTTGGGTTCTATTCCTAATCTTAAATATGAAGCTTTGAATACATTCAAACATTTTTGCAAAAAAGTTCAAAATGAAAAAGGATACTCCATTACAACTATTAGGAGTGATCATGGTGGAGAATTTGATAGTATCGCTTTTGATAATTTTTGCAATAAAATTGGATATGAACATAATTTCTCGACTCCTAGAACTCCTCAATAATGAGGTAGCAGAGAAGAAGAATTGCACATTATAAGAATTTGCTAGGACCATGCTAAATGAAAATAGCATGGCAAAATACTTTCGGGTTGAAGTCGTTAACACCGCTTGTTATATTGTTAATAGAGTTTTAGGTAGTCGAAAGAAAACTAAAACCTCTTATGAACTTTGGATAAATAGAGTTCCAAATATCGATTATTTCAAAAAAATTGGTTGCAAATGCTTTATTTTGAATACAAAAGAAAATTTGGAAAAATTGATTTAAAATTCGATATTGGAGTCTTTCTAATATATTCATCGACTAGCAGAACTTATAGAAATTTTAACAAAAGAACTCTAGTAGTTGAAGAATCCATGCGTGTCACTTTCGATAAAACTAACCATCTTGATCGTGAGAAATGTATTGATAATGATGTAGGATTGAAAATTCCTTTCGAACAAATGATTATTCAAGACCAAAACAAGGAAGATCCAAAATATGAACACAAGGAGGAAGCAAACGTTCAACAAAGTGAAGTAGAACCTATTGAAGTGCAAAATGATCATTTTCCACCAAAAGAATGGAGGTTCTTTCCTTCTCATCCAAAAGAACTAATTATTGGGGATGAATCCAAATGTATTACTACTAGACCTTCTACTAATAATCATCTAAATAGTTGTACTTTCATTTTGCAAATTGAACCTAAGAATTTCAAGGAAGTCGAGTTTGATGAATTTTGAATTCTAGTTATGCAAGAAGAACAAATCAATTTGAAAGAAGTTATGTTTAAGATTTAATCGCCAGACCAAATTATCAAACTGTCATTGTACAAAATGGATTTTTAGAAATAAATTAACAAGATGAAAATGGGATAATTGTGTGTAATAAGACTAGGTTAGTGACTCAAGATTACAATTAAGAAGAAGGTATCGATTTTGAGGAAACATTTGCACCGGCTATTTGCATGCTTCTTGCATTTGTTTGTTATAAAGGATTCATTCTTTATCAAATGAATGTCAAAAGTACATTTCTAAATGACTTTATTCAAGAAGAAGTCTTTGTTGAGCAATTCCCCCCTCCCCCCGGTTCTAAAGATCATAAGTATCCGGACTATATTTTTAACCTTAGAAAGGCTATTTATAGTTTAAAACAAGTTCCAAAAATATGGTATAAAAGATTGAGTAAATTTTAATTTCAAATAGTTTTTCAATAGGGAAAGCAGATACTAATATTTTTGTTAAAACTAAAAAAAAATGATATGATTGTTGTTCAAATTTATGTTGATAATATTATATTTGGTGCAACTAATATATCTTTGTGAAGAATTTTCAAAATGCATGAGTATGGAATTTGAAATGAGTATGATTGAAGAATTTAAATTCTTCATTGGTATCCAAATTAAGCAAACTAGTGATGGAATATTCATCAGTCAAAATAAGTATATATTGGAC
Organism: Fraxinus floribunda; assembly: GCA_903798395.1. NCBI lineage: Eukaryota > Viridiplantae > Streptophyta > Magnoliopsida > Lamiales > Oleaceae > Fraxinus > Fraxinus floribunda. The sequence continues at coordinate 10,458 of CAIGRS010125441.1, forward strand.
ATGCTCAAGAGGTTTGAAATGGATGATTTGAAACCAACCAATGAACACTCCTATAAGTACATCCATAAAATTGGACAAATATGATCAAGGTACTTCCGTCGTCATAACAAAATGTCGAGGTATGACCGGATTCCTTTTTTACTTAACTGCAAATAGACCCGATATTATATTTAGTGAGTGTTTATGTGTTAGATTTTAATCAAATCCTCACACCTTAGTGCCGTAAAAAGAATTTTTAGATATCTTAGTGGCACTAGAACCTTAGGGTTTTGGTATCCAAAGGACACTTACATTGATCTACTTAGTTATTTGGATGCTGATTGATCCGGTTGCCCAATTAAACGCAAAAGCACTAGCGGAACATGTCATTTTCTAGGCCTTGCACTTGTGTCATGGTTTAGTAAAAAACAAAATTTCGTTACATTGTCTACCACTGAAGCCGAATATATCTCGGCAGCTAGTTGTTGTGTAGTGTACAAATGTTATAGATGAAACAAACTCTTAGTAATTATCACTTGTCATTTGATAATATACATATGTGATAACAGTAGTTCCATAAACTTGTCGAAAACCCCCATTTTACACTCTCTAACAAAGTATATTGAGATTAGACATCACTTTCTAAGAAATCTTGCTTAAAAGAGAGATTTTATGTTAGAATTTGTGAACGTGAAAAATCAATTGGCTGATATCTTTACTAAACCTCTAGCACTTGATCTATTCTCACAAATTCGAAGAGGTTTATGCATTATTGATGAATTCAAAGTGCATAACTAAGTTGAATTCATACTATGTGTTTATATATATTTTTATATGTGGCATTATTTAATTTGGCACGTTCTATTAAAAAAATGGGGAAGGAGGAACTGAACGGACCAACCGAACATTTGAAAAACTCAGACGTCGGTTTAACGCGATTCTAGTTTCTTAAATCATGTACCGGGCTTCTTCTTTTCCATTTTCTTCCGCTTCTCTCACGTCTCTTTCCCTAAATCCTCCCTACTTTCTTCATTTTTTCATTCAACATCATTAATTTCTTCTCAAATTCAAAAACCTAACACTTCTACACTATCAATAATTCAAACTTTCATCCACTAAAAATTCAAAATCTACCAAAATCCGAAGCTTTAGTCCCATTTTTCTCTCCTTCATTCCTTCTCTACTTCGTCGATTTTCTTGCAATGTCGGGGTCCAAAAGAGTGGGAAAATGACTTAAAAGTGTCGTGAGAAGAAGATCTTCTCTACCTTCATCTGACGAAGAATTCGGCATGGAACTCTAGCACTTGATGTATTCTCACAAATTCGAAGAGGTTTATGCATTATTGATGAATTCAAAGTGCATAACTAAGTTGAATTCATACTATGTGTTCATATATATTTTTATATGTGGCATTATTTAATTTGGCATGTTCTATTAGAAAAATGGGGAAGGAGGAACTGGACGGACCAACCGAACATTCGAAAACAGTGTTCGGATATCTAGCTCTATCAACTCGGACGTCGGTTTAACGCGATTCTAGTTTCTTAAATCGTGTAACTTCTTCTTTTCCATTTTCTTCTGCTTCTCTCACGTCTCTTTCC
>CAIGRS010125448.1:0-22665 GCA_903798395.1 Fraxinus floribunda
ACAAAATTGAGCAGTTTTGAATTGAAAAATAATGTTTTGCACACATAAAATATTAACCATTTTCATCAGCCCATGGCCAATGATCGATTTTATAGTACATCAGAAGCTCAATTGAAAAAGTGGAGAGTGATGTGATTAGATTATACAAAAGACGGAATATTCAAGATCTTTGAAATAGTCACGTCATCAAATCAATAAGTTCATCTAAAAAATCGAGCAAACTTTAACCGATTTTTCTATTTGTGTAGGGAACTCGATTATCCCACAAAATTGAGCAATTTTGAATTGAAAAATTATGTTTTGCACATATAAAATCTTTACCATTTTCAACAGCCCATAGACTATATAAAAGACGGAATATTCAAAATCTTTGAAATAGTCACGTCCTCGAAATCAATGAGTTCATCTAAAAAATCGAGTAAATAATCGATTTTTCTATTTGTGTAGGGAACTCGATTATCCCACAAAATTGAGCAGTTTTGAATTGAAAAATAATGTTTTGCACACATAAAATATTAACCATTTTCATCCGCCCATGGCCGTCGATCGATTTTATAGTACATCTAAAGCTCAATTGAAAAAATGGAGAGTGATGTGATTAGATTATACAAAAATCGGAATATTCAAAATCTTTGAAATAGTCACATCATCGAAATCAATAAGTTCATCTAAAAAATCTAGCAAACTTTAACCGATTTTTCTATTTGTGTAGGGAACTCGATTATCCCACAAAATTGAGCAGTTTTGAATTGAAAAATAATGTTTTGCACACATAAAATCTTAACCATTTTCATATGCCCATGACCATATGATCGATTTTATAGTACATCAGAAGCTCAATTGAAAAAGTGGATAGTGATGTGATTAGCTTTTACAAAAGACGGAATATTCAAAATCTTTGAAATAGTCACGTCATCGAAATCAATAAGCTCATCTAAAAAATCGAGCAAACTTTAACCAATTTTTCTATTTGTGTAGGGAACTCGGTTATCCCACAAAATCGAACAGTTTTGAATTGAAAAATAATGCTTTGCACACATAAAATATTAACCATTTTCATCTGGCCATGGCCATATGATCGATTTTATAATACATCAGAATCTCAACTGAAAAGTGGTGAGTTATGTGACTAGATTATACAAAAGACGGAATATTTAAAATTTTTGAAATAGTCACGTCATCGAAATCAATAAGTACATCTAAAAAATCGAGCAAACTTTAACCAATTTTTCTATTTGTGTGAATTTGCGAACTATGTGAAAGTGTTTTTAAGGTAGCCAAATTTCCTCGTCGGGTAATGAACGTATCTCATTTCAAATCCATCATTCCGTAATCTTTGTAGAGAGGAATTATTAGTTTTGATAACATTGATATGATAAATTAAATGGATTTTTTGTTTCAAATGAAGGGCTTCATTCATAGTTTGACAGTTCACAACCAGATTAACAAAGTCTTTGTCCCATCTTTTGTTGTGTACAATTAATAAACAAATCCCATATTATCCATTAATTTAAAGTTTTATAAGATGAAGAAAAACACATAGAATTTAATATGATATCAATCTGCTCTGCATTATTCGAAAATTTCTAAGAGTGCAGAAAAAAATACAGAATTTCAACGGAAATTTGAATTTTATCTCACATGGGGGCAGGGCCTCGCATTATTCAAAGGACATTATCTGGCCCCATGTGACGTGCTTTAGATTTGTTTTTAATTTTCAAGAATAAACAAAATCTGAAGTTTCCCTCTAAATCCATCTTGAATACCACCACCTTGTAATCACAGTCTAGAGTCATTGGTTGTTCATAATTGCATAAATTAATCCCTCCCACAACTGGTTCGACCATAGGTGCTTTTATACAATATAGTAGATAAAGTTATTCAACTTAATTTTTCTTCTTTTAGTACTCTCAATACCGTCTAGTCCACCTTACCAAACAAGTCACTAATGAACAGATGGTCATGAAATACATTTATAACATTCACAGGACAAGCCAACAGAATTATAGAATCACATATAGAACATGCAAGCAGCCGTAAATCTCTTACAAACAACAGTTGGTCCATAATTGTTCACCAACTTGGATCAAATCCACAAGTAAAAGCAAAATGAAACTAAATCAAAATACAAAGTTTAACAGTTTCTGACACTTGAACTGAATCAAGAAACCTATGTAGAAACAATACAGTGTCTAGTTCAGTAATAGTGTAATACAGACATTCTCCCAGTCAATAATTGAACTGTCACATATGGTTCTGGGAATAATCAAAACTTAGGGGCCGCTGACAGAAGGGAACCTATACCAAACATAAAGAGAGTGCTTTAGTTATCGAAATTGCAGAAACACATTAAAGAGGAAAACAGATAAGAACCGTGTTTATTCTCAACTAGCTCACATTATTTTCAGAGTATTAACAACATGTTATTATCTTTTGATATCGAAATAGTCCAATATGGTCAGATGTTAACATGTGGTTGCATCATTGATATCAGAATAATGAATGAACCAATGGAGAAACAAATTAGCACAAAAAATCATGGTTATGCAATAACTACACGCACCGGTTGACCAATATCTATACTAATGCACATTTCCAAAACAGAATCCTACACAAGTAGGAATGGAGAAAGAAGCCAACACCAACCTGATAAAAGGTATGCCTCAATTGATCATAAGACCATGCATACATCATGGACTGACTTGGCCACTGCATATATAAAGCATCCCGAGATGTCTGATTTGATCCCATGGCACAATATGGGCTCATGATTGGGGTCTGATAGTTGACGGGACCTTGAGCTACCGGCATCTGACTCAGCTGAGGAAAAACAGGATCATAATGCACAAATTGAGGCTGGAACTTCTGCATATTAAAAGGTGCTAAGCCGAAATGTTGAGCGCTTGGAAGGTTTTTAATATATCTGCACAGTTTCAAAAAGAGAGTAATTTTGATTAGTTTCTAGACTGTTTGCATATAAATAGATAAATTTATAGAGTCAAGGGTTGATGGACAGGAGAATTGTCAGTCAAAGTGACTACATGCATTAGCTTTACTATGTTACATCCATACCCACCTAAACATAGCATCTTTTCCCCCTTTACAACCATTCCTAGGTTATCTTCCATATTCAATTTTCTCTATTCAAAACTACGAATATTCAGTACTGAAAAAGTAAGATGCTGAAAGGGGCTACACAAGTTGAGCACTGTACATTGTAATGATCCAAAACATGAGGTGCAAATTGAGTGAAATTATTATCTTACGATCTCATGAAAGTTCTATAAACTGAGAATGAGGAATGCTGCAACAACTGTTATACCTATAGAATGAGAAGAGTATAATTGCTGAGTACAAGTGTGCGTATGAAAGTTAGAAGAAAGAACAAAAACGAAATATTTTGAAAAATTTGAAGGTCAGCAATCAAATTCTTGGATTTACATATAAACTCCAATTACAAGCAAGCGCATTGGGTTTTGATTTTATTTTATTTTTTAAATTGAAGGGGCAGCTTTGAGGATATGGCTGAAGACATAATTGTATTAAGATTGACATAAGAAGCCAGTAGGCAAGACTTAGTTAAAAGTCTCCTGTCCAGGCTTCTACCATGGTCCTACATAGGCCACTCAGTAATGGAGGAAACAGATACTAAAGAGACCAAAGAAAAAGTGAAAAATTAGTATGGTAAATTATGCTAAAAAAAAAATTCGGCTGAATGCCTGAACATATAGATGTTTCCTCAAGTAAACTAAGAACAACTACACCTTTGAGACATTTCTTCAATGCTTCAATCAATAAGTTATATTTCGTAATGGAAAACTTCAGTCTTAGTTCTTTGGGCATACAGGTTAAGGCAATGAATAACTTGAGAAATAACCCACATATTCTTACACTAATAATTCAGATAGTGGTCAAAGAATGATCTAAACATACCTCTCATAACAACGATCATAATCAGGGTCAGTAAGATCCTTCTCCCTGTCCCTAAAGATGGCAACCCTAGAAGAACTACCAATGTCCCTGCTGCTACAACTTTTGTCCTCATCCACACCCAAGTTCCTTGAAACTTCACTTTCATCTACATTCAAATTATTCACATTGGAAGCAACATGAGAAAAAGCATCTTCTGACCCAGAACTACTTGGACTACTGAAAATACGAGATCGTGCTTTGTCATACTCCTCCTTCCTCTCTTCCACAGTTCTCACAGGACAGTGCTTAACCCCCGTTCCATTGATCTCATTTGAGGAAGCCTTAGAATGCCTCGGCTTTATCACAATCTTTACTCGATCTACTTCGCCATTTTCTGACTGTTTAGCTGGTACATCTGATAAACAGACAACATGGACCTTACTTTCTGGTTTTTTTATGACCAAAATACGGATTCCCAGGCCATCTATGACATTATCCTGAACCATAGTCTGCAAACCATAATGTTGAGCAACACGGTGTGCAGCAAGACGAAGGTAAGAAGTAGGAAAGTGTGGAAACTCGAACTGTTGTAGATCAGAATTCTGCAAGAACTTTTGTATATCGAGTTCCATTCGCAGAACTAGTAAAAATAAAATACGAAAAAAAGGAACTCATTTTCTAATTCCAAAAAACGAGGAGACAGAGATGAAACAATCAACAAAACAATATTATAAATATTAAAACAATATCAGCACATTCAAATCTAAATGCTCTCATGTGCATAATCCACCCCCACCCCAACCCAAAAAAATTGAAAATAAAATGCACTTTAATGTAGGCTCTTGAACATTTTTTTCATCCTTCACAGGAAAGGCTATACGTACGAACTACTCATAACTCAAAAAGTTATCAAAAGGATAAACCACACCAGAGTACATTTAATGAACATAATAAACCTGCTTCTTACATGAGGATTCACTTCAAAGTTTCCAATTTTTTGAAGTCCAATTGTTAGCAAAAAAAAATCTGCTAGTTTACTAAAGCAATCTCACGCTTAACAGTCAACACTCCGTCTTAAGTAGAAACCACAAAATGAAACAATAATAAGGCAAGAACAGCAAGATTTATGACAAGAAGATAAAACAAGCAATAACAAAAAATTATAACACAAAGAAAAGAAACCTGCAATTGCAAAGGAAAGAGAAGAGGTCATCTGTCCATAAACTATATACCCGATCATAGATTTAGCTCATTAAAGGCATGAAATTTTTAAGTCACACAGTCATATTTATGTAAATGTATTTTGATAGAAGTTATCCCAAGCATAGTCACAAGTTATTCGGCAAGAAACCACTCATTCTGGCCATGATAAATCTGAGAACTTGACAGTGACACGATTTCTTACGTTTATGAGCATTATTTTTCTTTTACCCTTATTCCAATTTTTGGTCCATTGAGAGCTCAAACAAACATCATAACAAGATGAAGATTAGTGTTTGACACTGAGAGCTTCAGTTTGTTTGAAATTTACAATATCTTAAAATCGAACAGAGCATTATTATTCTTATTTATATTCCCTTTTTGTTCATTGTCTTTGGGAAACTAAAAGATGCAGAAATTTTGTTCAGGTTATGAATATCAGCCATAAAGGTAATAATCGGTCTTCGCTTCATAATATTGCCAAGGAAGTATTCTTCTCTCCTTTATATATTAAATTTTCCCATTTTGCTCTGATTAATTATTAAGCTCCAAAGGTTTGACCCATTTGTATACATGCATGCAGCATGCTTCCATTAGCGAACTGCAAGTTATTTGCTCTGTCCATCTCAGCATAACATGAATTCAAGAAGTATGAAAAAAGGATACATAAACTCAGTGCCCTACAAACATCCTCAAAAGAAACAATGAGAAATATAAAGAAACCAGTTGAAAAAGGTTACATGCTCCTTTCTCTGTCATAAACCCCAGGTTTTTAATTCATCTGCCCATCATGGTTAATTAGATTTCTGAACTTATCAGCTTTCATATTGCCTTCCCAGTGTTTCCTCTAACTCTACTATGACTGCCCTCCACACAGCTCTCATCAATCTACTGAAGAAGTTACAACAATCTAAGTTTTTTTCTCCCACAAGATGATCCTCACTCTCAGTATTCATACGATACCACTGATTTTCCTGATCTACTGTATTTCAATTGTCAGAAGAGCCATGTTTTATAACATTTAATTAGCTTGTTTCTCTCTATGTATACCTTTTTTTATTAAATTACAAAGCATCCATTAAAAGGTGACAGTGGCATGATTAGTAATGCAATCAGTATGTGCTCGCAAACATGAACAAAAGATTAGGCGCCATCAATTTCCTACATTCACACACGCAATCTAATAAACAAGAAAACCGGACCCATTACACATTATACCCAAAATCACAAATATGAAATACCTGTTACATAACAACAATGAAAACGAAATTACGCTACAAAATCTATGAAAATTACAGATTACACGAAATAAAAAAACTGGAAAGCAAAAAGCGGGAAAAGAACAAACTGGTTAGACGATGACGCAGATTTTGAAGAGCCTCAACTAGGAAAGGATCCACCATTGAAACATTCGCCGGAGGGTCCTTCTCCTTCTTCTCTTTTTCCTTCTGCTCCTCGTTACCATTAGCTTCAATTGTCAGTTGCGGTACTTGCAGTGAAGTCAAATCCATATTTTGAGATAACTGAAAATCTATCCTGTAATACTTATACACAATATGTATATATAGATGTATATATGTATTTATATATGGTGAGCTCTCTCTGAAGAGAACGAAAGTGACAGGGGGAAAAAAACCTTTTGTGTTCCTAGGGTTATCCCTCCCGCCGATTGGATAGAGTGTGAAATGAAATTATATTCACGCGCCAGTTCCAGCTCAGCGAGAGGAGAGGAGACGACAAACTCAGTAATTCTTTTATTATTAAAAATAAAATTTGATCGGTTTATAAATTTTGTAAAATGGAGGCTAATAAATTACGAGGATAGATTGAAAATAAATTAATGCACACGAAATACTGCAATGAAGAGACAACCTTAACAAACAAATTACAACATTCCTCATTAATTAATCATTTCTAGTTTATTTATTCAGTATTATTAAAATCGAGGCAGCATTAAAAACATCGAATAGAGATAACAAAAACCCAGAAAACAAGTTCACAGAACCAGAAACAAGATTTGATATGCACTATTCTCGACAAAAAACGAAGGAGAATTCAGTTTTTCTTTCAGGTATTGCGCGTTTCCGTTTATACGATTTTCATTTGGACTGTTTTTATTTGTAAATATTAATTGGATTGATAGAATTTTTGAAGAAATACGGAATATCCACTTGATTTGAAAAGAAAATTGATCGAAACAGGATTTCCCCAAACATGGTCTTTTTTGAACATTTTTTCTGTAATGGGTAATTGGTTTTTTCTTTTTATTAATCTTTTTCCGTAGTGTTTTCGCTGTTCTTTTAACCACATCTTCTTTTATGTGATCATATGGTATAAATGTGTATATTAGGAGTGCTGACTTGGTAATATTTTTTAGATCTTCTTCTTTTTCTTTTCTTTTTTTGGTAGATATACAAAATGAGTGAGAAAATGAAGAGGATGTACTGCAGCTGCTAGTCAGAGAGATGAGGACATGCTCGCTCGTCAAAGGAAAGCAGAGGAACAGAGTTGTTTGGGAGTAGGAAATTTCACTTACACCTTAAATGTTGAAGAAATTGATGAAAAATCTGGTTTAAAATTTAATCTCTGTATCGAGCACATCACATTCACGCTTGTATTGGGATCCAGGAACAGTTTCGTGATTATTACTACAAAAATCGGTTTCTTGCAAATATCCTCAGTCCAGTGATTCCTTGAATCCCATAAGACCTTTTTGGCTCGTATTGCAGGTAATATTATTGTTGAAAATCGGGTTTTAAGAACCACTTGTGGATTACTTTCACCGAATCAGCTTGAGACAATGTGGGAAACAGCCATGGCTAAAGTAGTTGCAGTACTGGAGGAACAATTTTCCCATATGGATATAGCGAGCCATCTCCTCCTGGTGAAAGGTTATGTAACTCTCTTTGGAGCAACTCTCAGACAATATAGTTATGAAGTGGTTCAATTCTTGGTACTTTGAGCAGTAATCATGATAAATATCGTGATCTTCTTCTAGCTGAGTGTGCGCAACAAATTACTGATGTCTTTGTCAACGACACGTGTGAGCAGATGATGACGAAAAAGGAGTCCGATTACCAGGCAAATGTTCTTTTATTCCATCTTCAGACCTCAGATATAATGCCAGCTTTTCCTTACATCGCTCCATTCTCTTTCATGGTACCTGAATGCTGCCATATCGTTCGGTCGTTTATTGAGGATTCAGTAAATCACTTGTCTTATGGATTGCCAATGTACTTTTTTGACTTTGTGATGAAGTACCTGGACAAGCTCTTGATTGACGTCTTGAATGACGTTGCAATTAACACGATTTATAGCAGTACCATTGGTGCATCTCAGGCAATGCAGATTGCTGCAAACATAGCTGTTTTAGAAAGGGCTTGTGATTATTTTAGTCAGCATGCAGCCCAACGATGTGAAATTCCTGTCTGATCGGATGATAGGCCTCGAGTTAGTTTAAAGGCCAATATTGTTCTTGAAACTTAAAAGGGATGCTGCTTATCTTGCTCTACTCAGTCTCGTAAACTCCAATTTAGATGACTTTATGTCTCTTAAATTAAACATAAATTGGACTTCTGAAGATGTATCCCAGCATGCAAATGAGTGTAAATGAGGTTATTATATATCTCAACACTGTTCTGGCCACTGCTCAACAAATCTTGCCATTGGACGCTTTATATAAAGTCGGGAGTGGTGCTCTTGCGCATATTTCTAATTCTATTGTGGAAGCTTTTCTCAGTGATAGTATAAAAAAGGTTTAATGCAAATGCAGTCATGAGCATCAACCATGATCTAAAGGCGTTGGAGTCATTTGCAGACTATAGGTTTCAGAGTACTGGATTGCTTGGAATATACAAGGATGGTAGTTTTCGAGGTTGCTTGATAGATGCCAGACAATTGATAAACCTTCTCTTGAACAGCCAACCTGAAAATTTTATGAATCCTGTAATAAGACTAGGAACTACCATGCTTTGGACAACAAAAAGGTGGGTACTATATGTGAGAAATTCAAGGATTCGCTGGACGGACTTTTTGGTAGCCTTTCAAATAGAAACTCAAGGCAAACAAAAGAAGTCCCTGGAGACGCTAAAGAAACGACTGAGGGATTTCAACTGACAGAACTTGAGTATTTTTCTGGATTAGAAATAGCAGAAATTCCTATAGTTTAACTGTTGACGATTTTATATGTTCTTGTTTGTTCATGATCGAAATTGTTTCTCCTTAAAATAGAATTTGGCACAGATTGTATTGTTTCTTGTCAAATCCTTTCCTTACTGAAGTGGAATAATTTTTGATCTCTTCTAAAGAGTGTAAATGAGTTTTTCAGTATCTATTGATAGTTTTGGATTTGGATTATGTTCAGTGCTTTCGCTACCTTGTCCTAAATCAGTTTGAGTTCTCTTCGACAGCTGATCATACCAGATTTTAGGACACTAAGCTAACAATGCTCAGACGAAGTGAGCTTAAGTCCGTTTATGGTGTTATGCCATTCAGAGTAGATTTCTACTACTTGAATTGCATGTTTGACAGGTAAGACTTACGGACAAGCAAGGAAACCTCAACCGTAGAGTACCAAGGCCGTTGTTTTTGTCTGGTAAGTAACAGACCCGTGCTAGGCCTGTCGATCAAAACGACCCCTCCGGGCCCCATAAATGACACGTGTCTGAGCCCACTAGAAACTGCATTCCACGTCTGTGAAGGCCGAATGCACTAACATTTTTCTTGTTTTGCAGAGTCAGCTGTCAAATCATGCATCTGTTTGACGTGTGATGTATGCGGAAGCGTAAAATCAAGTCTCGTTGATTCCATACTAATACTGTGACATTATCATCTTATAGTTTTCTCTTAATAAATGTTGGAATCTAGGAATCAAGGAGTATTTGATTAACTCAAGATTTCTGAGAATTTGACTTGTTGATTAGATATAACAAATATAAAAAAATTGAAGAAATTTGGGCTCACTATACATTCATTGATAATAAATTTAAGTGGAAATTCCGTCATACCAAAATTTTAAACTTTCAATTTCAAAATTCAGATTTGTAAGTTTTTATTTAAAAAATCAGATGATAATTAAAATTTTAATAATTATATTATATTATAAAATTAAATATACATATTCATTCTACTCAACCATACACACCAAACACCTAATTATTTCATCTTCTCCATTTTCTCTCCTCTCATTTTCTCTCCTCTCTCAATGGTTGTGGTGGCAGTTCAATGGTGTTGGTTGTGGTGAGGATTGTGGCGAGGAATGAAGAAGACGATGGTGTGGTTTGAAGGGAGTGGTGGTGCCAACGATGCTGGCTATCAGTGGGAGGCAGTGGTTGTTCACGATTGGGGATTGTGGTGGCGATGATGGTGGTTGCTGTAGGGTTTGGAGGAGGAAGACGCAAGGTTGAATTTGGGTCAGCTAATGAGGTAGGCTGGGTATGGGCTGTAGTAGGGTTTTGGGTACTGAAGTATTTTGAAAGTGGATGTGGTTTTGTTGATGGCGGCGACGGTGATGGGTTTTTCGTAGTGGTGGTGGAATGACGTGACGATGTGGTGGTATGTTTTTGCGATGTGTTGATTAGTTTGAGGTGGCTGTGTTGCTGTTGGAATGTGGTGGTGGTGGTGGTGGTGATGGTTCGGCGGCGAAAGTAGCGGTGGTGCTGCTCGAGGGAGTGGTGCGGTGGTGGTCACAAGTGTTAGTTGTGGTCACAAATTATTTGGTTGATTGTAACCATTAAATTGGTTAATCTGTGACGGATACAACAATATGTGACCAATGAAAAAGATAAATTATAACCAAGAAAGAATGTGACTTAAAAAATTTTAAATTTGTGTCCATAATTTAACAATTTGTAATTGTCTACTAAGTTTTGATTTATAATATTTGTGATTTGTGACATATAAATAAATAACGTATACATTTTTTATTTGTGACCAATGAAGAAGTTATGATCTATAAAATTTTTAAATTATGATCGTAAAATAATTTGTAACATATAGAAATGTTTATAACCGAAATATAATATGTGACTAATTAATTTGATAAATTTGTGACTGATGAATAAATTGTGACGTATAAATTTTTGATTTGTGACCAATGAACAGATTGCGACCTATAATTTTTTTTATTTGTGACCGTAAAATAATTTGTGACATATAAAAATTGTGATTTGTGAATAATTAATAATATGTGACCAATTATATGGAATTGCAACCTTAATATATTTAATTAATAAAATATATGTTTAATTAATTAATTTATAAATAAAATTTTAAAAAGTCTGAAATTTTAAATTTTAAACCTAATCTCTTAAATTTGAAATTGGTAAAATTTAACCTCTTAGTTATGAAATATTGCCTAAATTTAATTTTATAAAGAATATAACTTTAACCCTTGTTTGTCCTCTATTTTTAATAACTCGTTTTTTTAAACTTATTTTCAACCACACATTTTATGATCCATGAATTCTATCAACTTTATATTTCATCAACTTTTATCAAAATCTGCATTTTTATCAAAACAAAACATGGCTTAATTTTTTCTTTGCTCTATATTTTCACAATAGATAACTCATCACTCAACTTACAGTACTAGTACTTTACCCTTGACTGATAATTTGGGAGCAATTACATACTTTAGCAAAAAGAATAAGCACTTAGATGTTAGCCAAAAAAAAAAAAAAAGGAAAATACCGACATTTTAAAAAAGAATATTTTCTTTAATATTATCTAATTTTTTTATTAGTGTGTTTGAGCCACATTATTTTGGAAGAATGTATTCTAAAATAGTGGATTGATGGAGAACGTGTGTTTGAAAAAGAAGAAAAGTTATTGATGTGATGGAAAATATTATTTTTTTGAAAAATGCGTGGTTGAAAATGAGAAAAAAAATGAGAATAAAAATTTCAATGTGTACCAAACAAGAACCTAGGTATAATTGTAGTCTCTATGGATCCTTTCGTGCATGATTGTTAAACACAACAAGAGGATTGGTCTCTTTTCAATATTATTAAGGTTTTTCAATTAAGAAAAAGTGAGTGCAACAAAAGTTAATTAAATTAATTTCTTAATTAGTGCAAATTAATGGATAGTTTAATCAGTGGAAAAGCACATAAAATGAGATTTGTGCATCCAAAAATTAAGGAGTTGTTCTCTTTGTGCTTGAGTTTTGTGTTTTGTGTTTTGAATTTTGTGTTTTGAGTGTTTATTTTGAGATTGTTGAAAATGCGTTCTTTTTTACATTTAGAAAAATTGTTTTCAAAAATTAGGAAATATGGAAAACGTGTTCTCTTACCCTTCCTCAGCCTCTCTGTCTGTCGTGCCTCTTTCTTTTTCTCCTCCTCCCCCTCTTCTTCTTCTTCCTCTCCTTCTTCACTCACGGTTGTTGATTTGGGTATTGTGGTTGGATGCGTTGGTTGGGTCGCGATGCTGTGGTGGTGGCAATTGGGTCGCGACTTTTGGCTGGGGTGGTAGGGATAATGACAAATCGATTTTGGCTGTAGTTGGGGTCGCAATTCTGGTGGGGATTTTGCGGTGGTTGGGCGGTCGTGGTCTTTCTAGTCACGAATCTGGCAATGGTTTGGTCGCGATTCTGGTGGTGATTTTACAGTGGTTGGGTCGCCATTTTGGCCGGGCAATGGTTGTCTTTCTGGTTGAGATTTCCGATGGTGGCGTTGAGGCTTTCTAGTGGCGATTTTGGTGGTGGTGATGCAGTGGTTGTTGGGTGTGGTGGTGGGTTCCGACGGTGAAGTGGTAGTCGCGGTGGTGCAGTGGTAGTCGGGTGCGGTGATGGTTGGTGGTGGTTGAAAACAACGAACATGTTTTGGAAATTTTTGTCAAGTTATAACTGAAAACACAAAAAACGACAATCGTTTTTGGGTTTTCTTTGTAAATTTTTAACCCGTTTTCAGAAACGCGTTTTCGAAAATATAATAGAGAACGCGTTTTCACTATTTTAAAAAATCGAAAACAGAAAACGGGTTGAAAATGACGAAGAGAACATGCCCTAATCTTTGACCAGAAAACTTTCTGAACACAATTATTTTCATTAATGCAAGCCCTTTATAAATTTATTAAAATATTACAAAAATATTCATAGGCTCGTACCTTTTTAAAATTATTAGAAGAACACTTTTGCATGTAAAATGTAACGTTTTCCTTTAGAACTATGAGATGTTTGGACAATCTTTTTATTCAATTGGAATCAATTTCAAAATAAAATATTAAATGGAAGAATGTCCTTTTGAAAAAAGAATGAGGAAAGTTTGTCTTTTATAGAGATGAACGAATATGCTAATAAGAGAAGAGTAGTGTTAATTTTTTGGATTTCCTAATTAACTAGTTGAATAACGTTTTTTGCTATAGAATTTGTGTTCCATCACACGAACATGCGCCTTATCTCCTACGTTGCAATCGATTGCGAACAACATGTTTAATCAACCGTATATTTTAATAGTCATTTTTTTTTAAGACGACATTACAAAATTGAGCAACAATATGAGAGTTTTGGTTTGTATTACATGTTTGTGTTTATGGTCGTAACATTTCTTTGCTATGGATGGGTGGTTTAGAAAAATCAATGTTTACCGCTCCGTATATTTATTATTTAATTTTAAAATACGGTTCAAATTGTAAAACAAAAATAAATAGTAAGTATTGTAGATATTATTGATATTGTAACTATAAATATATAAAATATATTTTTAGATGAAATGATTCAGTATTTTGCAAAAAACGACAAATTGTAATGATGAAAAATCAAGAGACAAGTTGATGGGAAAAATCTATCAGGTGCTTAAGATCAGCAAAACTCAATCCTACAGTTGTCTCCTGGTTGAATAATTCCTTGGTGGACCTCTAATGCACTAGACATAAAAGTAAAGATCACAAATCAACACTTGTTCCTACCTCTTTGCAATTGCAAAAAAAAAAAAAAAGTAATAATAATAATATTTAACATCAGTCTAGATAATCACACTTAATAAGTTCGATTAAATGAATTATTTAAATTCGTATTTAAGTAAATCTATTAGTTAATATCATGTCATTGCCACCTAAACTGATACTTGACACCAATGATTCTGAAGAACATTACTCGTCAAAAAACTCCAACACATGCAGGTTTCGACTTGGATATATAAATTTCTACTTTCTCTATTAATTTATATTTTTGAAACCATCTGAACTTGCTTCAAAATAAATAATTGTCCTAAGATCAAGCCTTATAGTTTCTTAAAAATAAAAGCATTTGATCTATTGATAAGTAAAAAATTACTAGATTGTGTATAATCTGGATGCCAATAAAGAAATTTCCGAAGTGATTTCATCATCAAAACAAGGGGTGATCGACTCTGTGAAAATACGTAATCAAATTCACATTCAAAAGAACATTTTAAAGATAAGTGTAAGATACACAAATTTCTCCATTTTATAGCGACTTAAAGTTTTAAATATGAAATGGTTTTTTATCGAAGTGACATTTTCACTTCCCCACTTGTATCACAATCCTTATAACAATGCAAGACACCTAATGACTCCATTGCCACCGCTACCCACAGCCCCCTCACACCACAAGAAAACATTATATGATTTTCTTGTGACAAAATTGACCAGACCATGGCTGCATCGCATGAACCAATTGTGGGTCATACGTTGCTCGACACTACACAATGTCGAGACGATTGGGAAGTGATTAGATGCCCATTTTTGGGTGCTCCACTTAGGCCAATCTTTATTTCCACTGGGTGCTTTGCTTGAAATTATTGAGGCCATTTTTGGGCCAAGGTGACAAACAACATCACTTCAAAAACATTGAATATTCAATTTCGTCTCATGAGATGATAGTTCATTTGAAAACAATAATCTTGAAATACTATTACTCGTTAAAAATTATTCGAATTCTATACCACATGAGTCTTGAAAATATCGAATCTCTCATATATTTGATTATAAGAATTTTACCCTTTAATACGAGTAAATGATCAACATAACATATATATATATATGTTATTTATGATTTTTTTATATCTTATTTTTTAAATTCTTCTCGACAAAAGATTTAAATGGGACATCTTATTATAAGAATAAAACCACTAATTCTAATTGAAGGAATTGCATAATAATTGTGGTGTGACACTCCCCATAAGCGATTTTCATATTGGAGTGACACACTTAGGGTCCGTTTGATTGCAAATGTAAATTTGGGTGGAAATAAAATGAATTATAGGGAATTGAATTGTCTAGAATTTGTTTTATTGGGAATTGTAATTAATTGTATTTGATTGATATAATTTTTCACCTAGAAAATGTTGAAAGTTTGGTGTCTATTTGACTTTGTTTTTCATAAAAATTGTACATTAAAGTGATAATTATTTTTACCATTTGGTCTAGAATTTGTCCCATTGTCAATAAATAAATAAAAATTATCATACCGAATACCATTCGTTTGACTTTGTTATTCATGGAAATTGTCCATGAAAGGGAGATTTTTTCACAATTATTCATGGAATTTGTTTCCATTGCCAAAAAATCAAGAAAAACAAATTTTTTTTTAAAAAAAGGCTAAACTGGAAAACCACCAGTGGGAATTGGTTTTCCCTTAAATCATGGAAAATGGCACGTGAGAGACAAAATCAAGAAAATCATTTGCCTTGAAAAAAAAAAAAAAAAGTGTATCAAACATGCAAAAAATGGAAGATGAAATTCTTTTTCCATGGAAAACTTACAATATATTCCAAAGTAATGAAGTAAATATATTATGACTTACAATGACAAGATGTATTTGCATCGAATTTGAAATGATTAAACCAACATTACGTTATAGTAGTGACACACTTCCGTTAAATTAGATTAAAGAAACCGTAGAACGAAATAGAATTTGAAAACAATAATCTTGGTAATCTAAATAGAACGAAATAGTATTTCAAGATTATTGTTTTTAAATTATAGGTACGTATTTATCTATTTTTAATACGTCTCCTCATGAAATTGCAGTCAGCTAATGCATACAATAACAAACGTTTGGGAGTTTTTCTCATTAGAAAACGGATTTTTTAGATAAGATCCTATGTATGAAAACATGTTATTAGAAGAATCATTTTGTTTGAGAACTTTGAGTTGAAATTGCACTTCGTTTTGGACTGTGTTGTGAGTTAATGTCTCCAAAATATTTAGCCCCTATTTGATGAAGTTTTTTAGAATTGTAAGTTTATCGAACTTCATTTTAACCACACATTTCATTGAATCTATATTTTTTAATCACTTTTAAACCATGCATTTCGTGAAATCCACCTCAGCTTTGTTTCTGTAGTGCCATGACACGTTTTTCATTTAGCTGCTTATTATATTTGTACACGCCTCAACAACATGAAACCCGACAGAAACATAATTTTCCAAGTACTAACTAAAGCCAACTTTAACTTTAGAAAGTGGACATTGTGTCATTTATTAAACCAAAAATAAAATAAAATGTTGGATTATCAAATAATCCGTATCCAAAGTGCAAGCTAGCCAGGATAGAATTTGAGAAACGAAACCGTGCAAGGAATGCTAATTAATGCTATCCTAATAAGTGTAACTTTTGAAGTAATTGTATTCAAATTGCTAACTTTCTTGCCTATTATTGCTTATATGGAACCCAAGAGTGGGGTTGGAGTACCATGTTGAAAAAGGGAAGTGTTTAATCTCGGATTCTGCTGAGTGTATTGTGTTATCAGTTATCACTGTAAACCTAAATAAATGTCAAATCTTTGTAAAATAACGAGTTGGGCAGTGGTCGATTTTCACCTTGACCAATATTGCGCTCATTATGTTCAATACCACCATTCTTTTGGTAGGTCGGACGCGTTGCATTTTTGCATCGAGGTTGACCATATATGGCTCCCATATTTCACATATATGTTTACTCGCGAGTTCCCTTAATAGCATCAACATAGCTCTAATCTTTAACGATTGGATTATGATTAGTGTCTTCTATAAACATTATGAACCTGAATAAATACCATGAATCTATAAAACCAGTTTGGCAAGTAGAGGTAAAGTTAGCGAACGATTTTTACCTTAATCTATATGTGGCCAGGATTATAGCCCGACACCAGCACTGTTTAGGTAGATCGATTATAGCCAGGCACCTCCACAATATGTGGCCCCCATATTATCAAGCCTCTTAATAGCATCAGCATAGCACTAAACTCACCTTTGTTTAGCTCTCGAATCACTTATCCACTATGAGGAAAAGAATATTCAATTAGATACAATAAAATGGGATAGTGCAAACGTGTGGAAGTGAGATTCTCACACGCCTGAAATTTCTTCCAACTCTTCTAAGTTTATACTAACTGAACAGACCAACCCACCCCCTTCCCTCAACTCCAAGTGCTTATTATAAATATTCTAGTGTCTAACATCAATTCCTTAGGACAAACACAACCTCTTCAAGTCAAGTGTTTTCCTCTTCTTTTCTCATTCACAAAACTTTCAAGTGTTTTCCTCTTCTTTTCGCATTCATAAAACTTTCTTGTTTTTGTCTAAGTAAGAAAAAATGGAAGGAAAAAGTTGCCGTGGCAATTTCTTTGAGAAGGCTAAGCCTTACATAGCTATGATTTCTTTGCAATTTGGTTATGCAGGAATGAATATTATTACAAAAGTTTCTCTTAATAGAGGCATGAGTCATTATGTACTGGTGGTTTACAGACATGCCTTTGCCACTGCAGTTATTGCACCCTTTGCGCTTGTACTAGAAAGGTGCATGCACCATATAAGAACTCTTAAACGAATCTATCGAGCATGTTCGGTATATAGTATTGAACAAGAATGGACGGTCTTCTTCTTTCTTAGTCTATGTTTGGCCTCCATTTTTTCAAAAACTCATTTTTTAAAAATTTATTTTCTTTGCTTTTTAACCATACATCGAAATTTTACACATAAATCGAAATATTTTCTTTGCTTTTTAACCGTACATTCTCCAAAAAATAATTATTCTACATTTCTCCCCAAAAATGAGGCTCAAATAGGGGCTTAATATTGTCCAGTGTTGTACAATTCACTTACCAAACAATGCCCAATTATTTTAATATTTGCTTTTTTCATGATTTCAGATTCTAACTCAATTTTTTTCTGTTTTATGACAGAAAAGTGAGGCCAAAAATTACATTTCCAATTTTTCTGCAGCTATTTGTATTGGGACTTCTTGGGTGAGTATTTTAATTCTAACATGCACAGAAAGCTGGGGTTCATAATTTTGCATGGAATCTGAATTTATTGAAATAATGCTTAATTTTTTGTTGTTGTACAGGCCTGTCATTGATCAAAACTTCTACTATGCTGGACTTAAATTTACTTCTCCAACTTTCTCATGTGCCATGAGTAACATGCTTCCTGCAATGACATTTGTTATGGCAGTCCTCTGCAGGTACACATTTTTTGGTTCTTCTCCTTGAAACTTATTTCTTCTTCTTTAGTACTGCGTGTTTCTTTTGAATCCACCTTATCGAACAAGCCAGAAATATGTTGAGCGAACAAATTTAATGTGGTAAATTGTATATATAGGATGGAGAAGTTGGACATAAAGAAAGTGAGATGCCAAGCAAAGGTGGTGGGAACAATAGTGACAGTGGGTGGAGCCATGTTAATGACAGTTTACAAAGGTCATGTAATCAACATGGTTTGGTCCAATTTTGTTCATCCTAAAAATTCCAATGTCCCTGACACCATTGAAGCCACTGACAAAGATTGGGTTAAAGGATCAATTCTACTTATCATTGCTACCTTTGCCTGGGCTTCTTTCTTCATCCTTCAGGTACCCGACACTTTCTCTGTGAATTCTGCACGTGGTCGGTGGTACTAGGCAATATTGAACAGTATAATGAACAAGAATATAAGGAATTAAGGATCTCTTTGGTTTTTGTTACAGGCTCACACACTGAAAAAATACACAGCCCACCTTTCCCTGACAGCCCTTGTGTGCTTCATGGGAACACTGCAATCCATAGCTGTCACTTTTGTGATGGAGCACAAATCTTCTGCTTGGGCCATTGGGTGGGACATGAACCTCCTAGCTGCTGCCTATGCTGTAAGTTCACCTCTCCCTCACTCCCTAGAGATATTCTGGTGTCAAATTCGGGCATGAACGCTTGGGCTTGTCAGAATGCCATTCTGGGTATCGATGCAAGTGGCTCTGCACGACCCGACTGACACCACTACTCATGTACAAACTAATGATATGAGACTGTTTATCGTATCAATACAGGGTGTTGTTTCATCGAGCATTGCATACTATGTCCAAGGTCTTGTGATGAAGAAAAGAGGGCCTGTCTTTGTGACTGCCTTCAGTCCATTAATGATGATTATTGTGGCCATCATGGGCTCTTTCATCCTCGCTGAAAAGATATATGTTGGAGGGTAATTTTCTTATACTGTCCAGTACTGTGTACAAAATCGCGCTTTAATTTTAATCACACGACTGAAATTTAGTCTCTTTTGTTACAGTGTTCTTGGGGCTGTGTTGATTGTGATTGGACTTTACTCGGTTCTGTGGGGAAAATATAAGGAATACAAGGAAAGGGACGCTGAAGAAATTCCTGAACCAGTAAAATTAGGAATCACAGGAGACAGCCAAACAATGATGATTGAAGATATTGAAGCAAACAACACAGAAATGCACAAACATGAAACTAACAAAGTACTGTCAGTTCCAGCAATAGCAATCAGTGCTCCAATGACGCAGCCTCCCATGATAGCTATGGAAGTTCCAAAACCTTTTGCCAGATAAAGATTTCGATGGCATGCGTGGTCAGGAGATTGAATATGAGCACTAGACAAGAAGAAGAAGTTAAAATCATGTCTACTGTACTATAATGACTAACATTGTCTAGTATTATGTAACAAATATGCTAGTGGGGTAAAAAGGGGTAGAATGAGAAGAAAATACTTTTGGTCCTTTTTTTTAATTTAATTTTTCGGGACTTGGGTAGATTATAGAGCTTGTAATCTTTCCTGTAAGCCAAATATTAAGTAGAAAATTTGATCGAAAAAAGAGCATTTTATTCCCTTCCGAAATTGTGGTCCAATTTGAATACTTTTGTCATTCTTTCACCCATATTGCTGAAGTCTGATTCAGCATCCACTTATTAAGCTTGTGGATTTACCTTTTGCAGGAAAATCATTAATGAAAGATTACGTCTTCAGTCATACACACGAATGACATTCTTGATAAGAGTATTAAATCCGAACTAAAATTGAGCCACTATTTCTATTCACAATTTTTATATATTTATCCATTTAAAAAAAAATTATATATTGCATTTTTAACCTTATGTAAATTTATTTAAATAGATAAGAATAATATTAAATAAATGTTATCACTTTAAATTCATCTACTAATATTTAGGGATAATTGCAGTTGCATCCCAAACCTTTTATTTTTTGCAGACTTTGTCCAAACTTTTTATTTGTATCACTCACAATTCCAAACTTTTTTCTATTGCAAGGGAAGGACAAATGGATGGATTCTGTCTGTTTGACCGTTAGTTGATTAGAAAAATTGACGTTGACCATGTTTTGACCTATTTTAAAAAGGTATAGTGATAAATTTATATATTTTCAAATAACATGATAAAAATAATTAAATGTAAAAAAGAGAGAGAGAAATTTTCCTACCCACCCCCACCCCCACCCCCACTTCCACTTCCACCACACCCCAACCCACCCAATCCAATCCAACCCAACCCAAATCAAACTCCAGTAGGTCCCAAATCAAACTTGACATCAAACCCAGAATTAATGCGAAACAAATTATTAGGGTAACAATCCATCCCAAATCAAACTTCATATTCTTTCATACCTCTACAATCATATGTGTGGCTATTAAATCTGAATCGAAGTCATCAATTTGACTGAAAAGACAAAGAGTTGAATATAAAAACACTTTGTGAGATGGCGGTTCTAACTTGTACGGATTCTTCAAAAGTCATATACCAAAATTGCTAAAATCTGATTGGAGTTGTCAAAGTTTTCTCTTCAAATGCTTGCCACTCTATTTTCAATGAAAAATGCCTTGAGGTTGCAATTATTGAAAAACAAGTTTCTCTCGATCACTCAAGGAGAACAAACGGTAAGTCAATACTTCAATAAAATTAGAACTCTTTGTTGCGAGATTTCAGAATTAGATTCTTCAAGCAAAAATAAACGGTGAGTCAATATTTTAATAAAATTAAATCTCTTTGTTGCGAAATTTCAGAATTAGATTCTTCAAGCAAGATGTCAGAGTCTAGAATGAGAAGAATAATTATACATGATTTGAGACCCGAATTTAGAGGATTCATTGCTGCCATAAAAGGTTGGCCAAAGCAACCTTCGTTGGTCAATCTCAAAAATTTGCTGGTTGACCAAGAAGCGTTAATTAAACAAATGTTAGGGATATCAATAAAGAAAAAAAATGAAGAAGCATTATATAGTTATAAAAGAAGAGGTTGACTCCGTCAACAAAACAAGGAATTAAAAGAAAATTGAGAAGGTTCTATGACAAGGGGAGCAAAACAAATTCACGACAAGAGAGGACAACCGTTTAAGGGATTTCAACGAACTAATGGCTCGTGTTTTGTATGTGGAAAACGAGACCATTATGCTAGAGACTGTCGACTCAGGAAAAAGTCAGCAGAAGGTAATACGTCAACCTCTAATAAGCAAGAAAAATATAATAGTGAAGAAGAATGGGATGTTGTAGCATCGCTTGCACTAATGGAGCATACTCAAGGGGATGAATGCAGTACAGATCCCGAAGAAGATCAGCACTAGTGGCGATGCTCCCTGTACGAATAGATTATGAAAGTGATTGGATAGTCGACTCTGGGTGTTCCAACCATATGATAGGTGATAAAGAGAAGATACAAAATACAATGGAGTACAAGGGAGGTCGAATGGTGGTAACTGCCAACAATTCAAGATTTCCAATAGCCCACATTGGTAAGACATTTATCACTCCTCATTTTAGTCCTAATCAGGTGCAGCTACAAGACGTCTATCACGTCCCAGGAATGAAGAAAAATCTTCTATCAATGGCGCATCTAACATCATCAGGTAACTACGTTCTGTTTGGGCCAAAAGATGTCAATGCATATCAAAATATAAAAAGGGTACACCAATAATGGAAGGATGAAGATTAGAGTCCATCGACGTATGTATCTACGTAATGTCGACAGAGTCTACATACGTAGATAAGACTCNAGATAAGACTCGAAAAAATGAGACAACAGATTTATGGCATTCAAGACTAGGACATGTGAGTTATCAAAAGTTGAAAGTGATGATGAAGAAGTCGATGCTCAAAGATCTTCCTCAACTCGAAATCAGAGATGACATGTTATGTGCTGGCTGTCAATATGGTAAAGCACATTAGCTACCATATCAGGAGTCAAGTTATTGAGCAAAGCAACCATTGGAGATGATACAATCTGATACGTTTGGACCTTTCAAGTGACCATCAAATAGAGGGATGCGCTACGTGGTGACATTCATCGATGACTTCTCAAGGTACATTTGGATTTTCTTTATGAAAGAAAA
>CAIGRS010125466.1:0-25529 GCA_903798395.1 Fraxinus floribunda
GGACCTTTGCTGCAATTATCCCTAGTTATTATTGACTAGGTTTGATAGGAAAAAAAAAAGCTAAACATGACACATTTCACTGTTAAGTTATTAACTTAACTACCATATTCCGCAAAGCGAAACATGATAAATTATTGAGGTTCTCTATCCAGTACTTCTTCCTATGATTCTTAGATTATTACAGCCAATGCCTTGAAGATTCTTTACCCCATTGGGGGCAAGAGAAAAAGTTAACTACCAAGATATGAACTTTTCATTGGAGAAAAAAATGTAACAATACCATTGCAGATTCTGCAAAGTGACAAGATTCCAAACGGCCTGTAACTTTGCTAACAAATGTCAGTACTTTGAGAAAGTTTTCCCCTGAATTTTTGTCGTATGGATTCTGAGGACTCGATAATAAGACACAAAAAATCCTGCAAAACAACGAAGCAAGCACTTAAATTCAGGATCCATCGAAGGCTGAAACACTAATCCCGAGACTCTTAAAAATAGTAACTTTTTGTCGTATGGATTCTGAGGACTCGATGATCAAGACACAAAAAATCTTGCAAAACAACGGAGCAAGCACTTAAATTCAGGATCCATCGAAGGCTGAAACACTAATCCCGAGACTCTTAAAAATAGTAACTTTTTTTTTTCAACTATGTGAGAAGATTGCCTAATATTCTCAAAATAGGAAAAAAAAAAAATCCTGGACAATGTAAATTCTGAGGACTCGATAATCAAGACACAAAAAATCCTGCAAAACAATGGAGCAAGCACTTAAATTCAGGATCCATCGAAGGCTGAAACACTAATCCCGAGACTCTTAAAAATAGTAACTTTTTGTCGTATGGATTCTGAGGACTCGATAATCAAGACACAAAAAATCTTGCAAAACAACGGAGCAAGCACTTAAATTCAGGATCCATCGAAGGCTGAAACACTAATCCCAAGACTCTTAAAAATAGTAACTTTTTTTTTTCAACTATGTGAGAAGATTGCCTAATATTCTCAAAATAGGAAAAAAAAAAATCCTGGACAATGTATATTAAGCATAACTAAACACCATAAATGGTCTATGAGAAATGAACCACGACAAGTTCGTGAACTATATCCACCATTAGGCCTATTTGGCACCAGTCTGATATTATTGAACATCTGTTTTTCATTAGTCAACAAAAACCCAAGAACCCACTCCCTATTGTGCCAAGCAAGCAAAATGGAACAATAGAGAAGGAAAAAACCAAGATTAGTTCCTACATTACAAAAAAACACAAGATGGCCCCAAAAACTGTGAATTCTACATTATAGTAAGCGAGGAAGACAATGTCACCAACTGGCAAATGCAGAAGTTAAGAACACTGAACCTAGGATGGAAGAAGTAACCAATGCAAGTCACTCTGCTGTAAACATGCAATTGAGAACATAAACCTATTCTATACCAATTCATGGTGATCTGGCATGCTTGATGAAATGAAGACTAACTACCAAAGAGTAACTAAAAGCAAATTATAAGCCAAATTGATCATTAAATTTAAACTAATTGACTCTCAAGATCTGAGATTTCTATGTCAAACAAAGGAAAGAATAAGAAGACATCCAAACCATCTCATTCTTATTCTAGGTTCAAACTCATAATGTTTGCAGCTTAATCTCTGCCTTCTCTTGTTGATCAACAGTTTTAGCTATATAGATCAGAAATACCTCCTGGACTCTTCTCAGAAGATTTATACAAGTACGTTTGTCTATTCTAGGAAAGAAGCAATATAGGGGACATTCAGCGTAGTTTCCCACAAAAATTACAAATTGGAAAACATAAAACATGAGAAAATGAGAAATGAAATCGGCACACAAGCAACAAAAATCACAACAGTATTTCAATAACCTATACATCCCTCAGAAAAAAATAAATCGAATAGATGATTTTAAATAAATTCCTCAACTCAAAAAATCATAATGAATTACTCTGTTGACCAAAACACGCATTAGCTCTCAAGAAAAGTATACTAATAATATAAACAAATTGTCACACACAGTGTCAGTAGAATCTTGAATAAAGAAAATTTAGTCTTTCGAGTAATAATCTTACAAAGAAATTAAGTCTAAGCATCAAAGAAAAGAACTTTAAAAGAGAACCCTTTCAGGTCAGAATCAGATGAAGCAAGGAATTAACGGTATACATTCCACCTTTAGTTCGACCACTGGAAAAAAAGAAGAAGGAGAAGAAGAAAAAGAAGACAACTAAAAATCCAAATATCAGAAAACCTGGTCAATTTATTACTCCAATTCTCAAACAAAAGTCGATATTAGATGCAGCTTCATGAAAGTAAACAAAACCCCAGGTGTTTAAAATACCTCTCGAAATGGAATCTTAGTGAGATTTTGATGCAAGAAGGGGTCCTACCAAATACCACAAAACTGAAAATCAGAAAGCGAAATCCCCCCTCACAAGTGATTGAGATAGAAAAAGTATGATTTATATTGACACTACTAACTTAAAATGTGGGCACTCAATTTATCTAACGTTGCCTGTTGGTACTCATTAAAATTTTAATTATCACTCTTCTGCTCATTTTTAATCATATAAGGGAAAACAACGTGTAATGCACGTTTACTTAGTTCATATTTAATTTATTTAGTCGAGAAAAAATCTCTTATTAATAAAGATGTAATTGTTTTGGGTAATTAAATAATTGTTGATGTAATTGATAAATAATTACACGTGATATATTAAAAAAGAGCATTATTAGAATATATGGAATGGTCCTATGAATAAACATAGCTCAATAATTTTTTGAAGGGTGTTTGAGATAATTTTGATTCTAAAATGACGATCCACCATTTTCCTCATCTTGCACTGCTTCAACAGATAGGACATTAAAATGTCTATATTTTTTCTTGTTCAATTCTTTTGAATCTACAAAAAGTTGAAGGTTCCAATTTTTTTTTTAAATATAATTTATCGACAATGCTTTTAACACATGTGATTGTTGCTACGTTGCGTTATGCCTCGCAGTGGGCGATGTGAACATCGCAAAGAGGCTTCGTCGTCGCTGTTTAAGTTCGATGGTAATCATGGCGGCACCGAGATTGCGATATGGTGGACTTTTGGAGGTTGTTGCGGTGTAGTGGATCTGTGGAGACTGTGGTGGCGGTGGCCGTTTGGGAATGTTTTTAGTGAGGGTGGTGGTTGTAGTGTGATGGAGGTGAAGATGAAGATGAAGATAGAGGAGATGGTAGTTGTGGTAGTTGTGATGGAGATGGTGTTGATGTTGGTGTTGGTAGGGCGGCTGTGGTTGTAGATTGATGGTGATTGCGGTGACAGTGTTGGTGGTTGTTGTGGCGGCGACGACGACGACGGCAACAACGATGATGGTATGGAGATTTTTTGCTTGGTGGTGGTGGTGTGGTGTGGTAGAGATGCGGTGACAGTGTTGGTGGTTGTTGTGGCGGCGACGACGACGACGACGGCGACGACGATGATGGTATGGAGATTTTTTGCTTGGTGGTGGTGGTGTGGTGTGGTAGAGATGGTGGTCACGATGGTGGAGAGTTTAGATGGTGGTTGTGGTGGTCGATGTGGTAGTGGAGTTGACGGTAATGGATTTAAGGAGGTGGTGGTGGTGGTACAGGCACATGCGGCGTTGGTGGTTGTGCTACTATTGGCGAAGGTGGTGGTCACAAATTATTTTTTTGATTGTGACCAATAAATAATATGTGATCGATTGCAATCAATAAATTGTTTGGTGTATGACCAATAAACAATATGTGAGCAATGAAAAAGATAAATTGTGACCAAAAAATAATGTGTGACCTAAAAAATTATTAATTTGTGACCGATAATTTGAAAATTTGTGACTATCTAATAAGTTGTGACTTATAACATTTGTGATTTGTAACCGATAAATAAATTGTGTGGTATAAATTTTTGATTTGTGATCGATGAACAAATTGATCCTATAAAAATTCTAAATTGTGAAAATAAAATAATTTGTGACATATAAAATTTCTGATTTGTGATCGAAAAATAATATGTGACTAATTAAATCATTAATTTGTGACCACATTATAATATAAATTTGTGAACTCAATATATTTTATTAATTTAATATATAATTAATTAAATCATAAATAAATTTTAATTAGTATTTGATTTTTGAAATTTGAAGCATTTGTTCATAGTTTTGAAATATGTGATACTTAACCTCTTAATTATGAAATATTTAGCAAAATTTTAGGTGGGCTTTAAAGTCAAAAAATGTTATGGGTCGGGGCCCCTTATGTATTAAAAGGAATGTAAATTTATTGGCAGATAAATGGAAAAAAATTCATATCTAAAAGATTAAGTATGATTCATATCAAAACTAAGAAATAAGATTTAAAATTTCAAAAATCAGATATTAATTAAATTTTATTTATAAAGTACTTAACTAAAAATATATTTTATTAATTAATATATCAACTCTATTTTATTCGGTCAAAAATTATCGAATTAATGGACCACAAATTATTTCACGGTCACAAATAAAAATAAAATAAAATTATAAATCGCAATTTATTTATCGTTCATATATAAAAAAAATTTATAAGTCATAATTTATTTATCAATCACAAATAAAAAAATTAATAAGCCACGAATCAAATTTTTAGGTCACAAATTATCGATCATTTATTATTTATTAGTTACAAAATATTCAATTCACAATCTCGAATAATTGGTCACATATTGTTTATTGATCGCAATAACTATATAATTGGTCACAAATCCTCTATATACAACCCAACACAACCCCACAACCATTACCTATCGGCACCACAACAATTGCCATTGCCACCACCATCTTCCCATCATCACGGCTAGCGCCACCATCGCCACCATCTATCTATCTCCATCATACCACGACCACCAAAAAGTCCCCATACCTGATCTCATCGCCATTGTCAGCGCCGTCGACGCCACCACCACGACCACCATCTCCTTTACCTCTATCACACCACGCCACAACCATCCACAACAACTCAAAAAATGCAAACTAAAATAGAGAAAACGGATCAACGCCTCGATTTATCATCACCGGATGAAATAGAAAGTAGATCAATGAGAAAACAAAAACGAGTTTCTACACACGATTGTTACGATCAATCCATTGGTAGTTCAGCATACAATGAAATCAGACGAAAATAGTAGCATCAAACCATTGGTACTTGATGGTGGTTCTACACACGATTGTGCAGCATCGTGCGACGATCTGTGCCGCTACATGGTGTCGTTGCATCAATTGTGTGTAGTTGTCGTGCGCCCAAACTAGCAGTGATCGTTGGAACTGGAGCTGCCTTTCCTCTCTTGTTGACGCGCGAGAGAGAGAGAGAGAGAGATGTGGGTAATGTAATTTAGGATTTTTAGAGTTTGTGTAGTTACTATTTAGAGAGAGAATAGATAAAAAGAGAGAGGATATTGAATATTATTAATATTCATGATTTGAACCTGATTTTTTTATAAATAAATTTTAGAACTAATTTTTGAAGTTAGATCTTTAAAATTTTGATTGAGTGTAATTTCCACTAATTACATTCACCTCAACAAATTGTAATTTTACAACCATGTCAAGTCAAGCTAATAATTACATTAGAGTAACCTTTTTGGGAGTGGCCGAGTTGGTAAAACGGGTGAACGCAAAGATCGAAAGTCACGAGTTCGAATTCACTATCAACAATTCTTCGGTTGAGCTCGTCACACCGGACTTGCCTAGTGATATTTATCTCTTCTGTGTGGTTTGCGGGTTACTGCACATGGAGCGAGATTAACCCTTGCGTACTCAAGAATAGCGACGGTTGATTCCTACATCAACAGAAAAAAATAGTAATAATTACATTAGAGTAAACAAATATTCAATCCTCCACTCTATCTAAATTAAGGTTGTGTTTGAGTCATATTATTTATTGAAAAAGTAGGAAAGTTATTGATATGATGGAAAATATAATTTTATTGAAGAACGTGTGGTTAAAAATGAGTAGAAGAATGAAAATGAAAATTTTAATGTGTACCAAACCGGAGCTAAATATGATCTTATTAGTGAATATATTATATTTTTGACGGCAGATGGCCGGAATAAGGTACACCCGATGGACAACAAGGTACAAATCGAATTAAATACGCAGATGGCCAGAGTAAGGTACATCGCACCTCAAGGTACAAATCAAATTTAATACTTCACGCATGAAACATTGTACGTCACTTGTATTTTTCTCTTTATAAAAAGCACCGGAACACAGCAGACACAATAATTATTAATTATTTTTTAAAAAAGCCAAAAATAAGACGAATAAAATAATTACACGCATCTGTCAAAACCGAGGCATTTTTGGCACTCACATATAGAGAGAGAGTGTGTGTGTGGTAGAGAGAGAGAGTGAGAGAGGATATTGGGATCGTTAAAGACTTGCTGTTTACTGATGACGTCTACTCTGAAGCCGAGGATCTAGAAGCAGTATTCATTTGGATTCAATTTTTCCTCTCTCTCTCTCTGCTATGGAAGGTAAACCCTAAATTTCGGATTTTTTATTTATTTATTTTGTTTATATTACTGAATTGTGGATTGGTTTTAAGTTGTTATTTAGTGTTCTGCTAATTGATGTTTATTTTGAATGTTGGAGATTACTGTAGTTTGATGAATATCTATGATTAAATGATTGTTTTTTTTTTTGGTTGGATAATTGTGTGTTTGAATTTTTTGATCTGTGCAATGAGAATAGTAAAATGGATATGCAGAAACAATTTGTCTATCCAGGCAAAGGGTTGGTTTCTTTTCACGCTGCTTGTTCAGTTGTTCTCACATATGTTTTTGATTAATCAAATGACCCTTTCTATTTTAAGTATTTGTTGCTGCTTTAGGAGATGAAGAACTTTGGAATGGATCTCCTTTAGTGTTCGAAAAATGGAAGTGTGTCTTGTGGCTGAAGAAGCTTTTGAATATAAACTGATGGATTGGTTTTAAGTTGTTATTTAGTGTTCTGCTAATTGATGTTTATTTTGAATGTTGGAGATTACTGTAGTTTGATGAATATCTATGATTAAATGATTGTTTTTTTTTTTTTGGTTGGATAATTGTGTGTTTGAATTTTTTGATCTGTGGAATGAGAATAGTAAAATGGATATGCAGAAACAATTTGTCTATCCAGGCAAAGGGTTGGTTTCTTTTCACGCTGCTTGTTCAGTTGTTCTCCACATATGTTTTTGATTAATCAAATGACCCTTTCTATTTTAAGTATTTGTTGCTGCTTTAGGAGATGAAGAACTTTGGAATGGATCTCCTTTAGTGTTCGAAAAATAGAAGTGTGTCTTGTGGTTGAAGAAGCTTTTGAATATAAACTGGTAATTCTGTTGGCATTGATTATAAAGACTTGTGTGTGGGTGGGCTTACGGGTGCAAATGTAGCCATGACATACGCCAGAAAAGAAAATAGAAAAACGAAAATGGTGAATGGCTGTTTGATTAAAAGGAGGGAGGGTGCTCAGCGTAATTTTAACAATTGCAGGGCTTGTCCTTGTTGTTGTTGTTGTTTTCAAAGTCACTTGATGGTTACGCCTTGAGGAGCACCTCAAACAAAAGCTTCATTCAGAGCCTCAAAGCTTATGCTTTAAGTGCCATTTGTCTAGGTGCACCCTGATTCCTGAGGTGCATGTCTGTGGGCATGAGCCACTGTGCAGCTGAAGTGTGCTCCACAACCTTGTCCCTTTTAGGCATTATTATTGGGCTCGTTTTCATAATTGAATTTTCTCAGGTTTTCTAGGGATAGCGCATTGTGGCATACACTTCGTGTCAGGGAGGCGAAATGTATCAGACATAAAATTCATTAATGATGAAATTGGCCTTCTCTAAAACACTGTCCCTTATAATTGTTGTGTCTGGTGAGAAATTCAGTTTAATCTACATATTTTTGTTTTCTGGTTCATTTTTGGTGATATGCTGCATGGATTGCCAACTTTTGTTGGATTGTTGAGGACAGCTTTCTGAATTGTTATTTTGCTCTTGCTTGTTGTAGTTGTGAAATGTTCACTTTTTTCTTCTGTGTCTATCTGGTTCCGGTTCTACTTCCATTCAGTTAATGTCATTTTGAGGTTGTTTTCAGTTAATTGCTGGCTCAATTTTATCTCAAACGTAAAACTCATTCATTTTGAATTCCCTAAAACAACTGACAGAGGTTTAAAATTCAATATATCACAGGTAAATCCCCAGATCGGGATTCGCTGGAGTCTGGTACAAAAAAATCCAGTATTTCATCAGGTGGTCGGGCACAGGATAGAAAAGAGTTTTATCGTAGATTTTTGGATAGTGATCTGCTGACGGAAAAGCTTACAGATTGGATTGAGAATACTGCTGAAGATAATACAATGCCCGCTTTTGATGTTCCTTTCGAATTGGTAGATCTTCAGAAGTTTGATTATGCACTCGAATGTGTTCCCTTTCAGCAGCTGATTCGGATGCCTAGTGCTATTTATGCATCAACTTCCGGCACTGTTGAAGCGACTGCTTATCTTGCTCTCGAGGACTTCATGCATGCGTGTGCAAAAAGCTTGTGGGAGTCTTTCTGGGGTCAGCAGAATGAGCCGATGCCTTTCTTTGTTTCCTCTTTGTACAATGCAAACTTGAGATTTTACCAAGCTGAGAAAGCAATTGCTAAAGGTAAACTTGGAGGACTTTGTGCCACAGCTATAATGCTAAAGAACCCTAGACATTCACAAGGAAAGTGGGATGATATTCTTGAATTAGCACTTCTGAGGCCTGACATTGGAACCCTTGCATCAGTAGAAAATGACTGTAAACCATCAGTTCCAATTATAGGTGAAGCTTTGTTTTTTGCTCTTCGGGTATTGCTTGCAAGAAGTCTTAGCAGATCAAGTATTCCTCTTAGTTTGAATTCTGTGTTTGTTTTAGTAGTCGGTTGTCAATATGGTGGTGTTATAAAAGTTGAAGGTGATTTGAATAAGTTGGAGTTTGATGTAAATAATGTGTATGAGTGTTCTGCTGCATGGATAAGAAATCATTCTCGAATTGCAATTTCCCCCATTGATATGATCTGGAACAAGCTCGGAAATGCTAACTGGGCGGATATCGGTGCTCTACAGGTACTTTTTGCTACATTTCATTCCATCACACAATATGCTGGAATGCCTAAGAACTCAGTTGAAGATCTAGCTGCCGACCACAGTTCCCGTCTTCAAGCTAGAAGGATTGAGAGGCAGTTAGGGGATACAAGGGTGAATGTAAATGGCTTTCTTCGGTTCCAGCAGAGAAGTGCTTCACCTGAAATTGTTGAAGTACAGGAGGAATATGCTAGAGTTGAATCAGATAAGTTAATGAAGCTAGGAGCAGGATCTGTTTTGTGGATAGAAGATTCAGATTGGCAGAATGGTTATCAGATTAATGAAGTGCTGAATGATGGTGAGATCCCATATTATATGGCATCATCTGTTGAAGACCCTAGAAAGAATCTGTTTCTGTATGTTGGTTCACATCCTTCTCAGCTAGAGCCAGCGTGGGAAGATATGAAGTTGTGGTATCAAGTTCAGAGGCAAACTAAAGTATTGAGTGTTATGAAACAGAGAGGTTTGTCCAGCAAGTATATTCCCCATTTGAGTGCATCCGGCAAGGTAATTCACCCCGGTCAGTGTCGGAGACCAAGCTCTGGCGGTAATTGTGACCACCCATGGTGTGGTACTCCTGTCCTGGTAACCAGCCCAGTTGGCACGACTGTTGCTGACATGGTTAGAATGGGCCAATTTGGATTAGATGAAGCTATCAGATGTTGCCACGATTGTTTATCTGCTCTTTCTACTGCCACATTGAGGGGAATTCGGCATGGAGACATCCGGCCGGAGAATGTTATTTGTGTGACATTTGGTGTGAGGCAGCCTTACTATGTCCTTATCGGTTGGGGACATGCTATTTTAGAAGACAGGGACCGTCCAGCAATGAATCTTCATTTCTCTTCTACTTCTGCCCTTCAGGAGGGGAAGCTGTGCTCCGCTTCTGATGCAGAGAGCCTGGTATATATGCTTTACTTTTCTTCCGGTGGGGATTTGCCTGTTCTGGACTCAGTTGAAGGGGCACTTCAGTGGAGAGAAACTGCTTGGTCAAGGAGGATGATACAACAAAAGCTTGGAGACATCTCAGCCGTATTGAAAGCATTTGCAGATTATGTTGACAGCCTATGTGGAACACCTTATCCTATGGATTATGACATTTGGTTGAGAAGGTTGAAAAGACATATTCCTGAGGAAGATAATGGAAAGGAAGTCGACACATCTAGCTAACGGTAAGCTTTCATTATAAGTCCATTTGAGACATCCTTTCAGGATTTACGGCTCCTTCGTCTAAGAGGATAATAGGTAAAGTTAAAAAGCAATTGAAGAACACCCCGTGCCTGTTTATGAAGTCAAGGAGGTATCGATATTCATTGTTTTTGCTTTTTGTAAAGATTTGGCATAGAGATGCATCGACTATCATTAGTTGGTGTAAAGATACCATCGGTTGGGATTGTTTAAATTGTTTGATAGATGTTTTGACGATAATCAACTTATTTGTATTGAGGTAATTATTGTACATTATTTGGAATGATGACAGAGCTTTCAGTGGATACTATGATTTTATGCGAATATTATTGTCATTCCATTATGTGACCTTAAAAATTTCGAGTCGGCTTTTTTTTTTTTACAATCTATTGTAATCAGTTGGAATATTTAAAACAACTAGATTGAACGAAAATATATTAAATTACCATAAAACGATCCTCCAAAATATTCATCATACCCTTAATTGGCTTTCAAGAAGTAAAAGTAGGGATTAGGTGGAAAATAACAGTAAGATTATATTGTAGAAACAAATATGGAAAAAAAATCCCAAATAACTACAATTATTTAAGTTTCTATAAATAGGAATAATCATATTTAAAGTTGGAAAAAATTGTACCTCACGCCAATTCGCACCCGTTAACACTTAACATGACTCCAGGTTCACGTTTTCTTGGTGGCGCAATTCCGCCTCCGGTAGTAAAGTTCGGCATGCGATTAGCGATGTTCGTCACCGGATTCGTCTGTACGTTTGTCTATCTCAGACTCTCGGATAGAAACGACGCTGCACCGGCCAAAAATGGCCTGAAGAAGAATGACCTAAAGAACCTTCCGAAGCTGACCTACGCCGCAGCCAACAACGACAGCCTCTCCGACTGCGCAATTTGCCAGGAGGAGTTCGTCGACGGAGATGAACTCCGAGTACTTCCCCAGTGCGATCATGGATTTCACGTCGAATGCATTGATAAGTGGCTTGGACTTCACTCCTCCTGCCCCTCTTGCCGCTAGAATGTGGTGCTCACTAGTCGTCGGAAGCAAAGGGTGGTGACTGGTGAATAGAATGTTTAGGGAGTAACCTTTTTTCTAGGGCACGTTAGTGATGATTTACTTAATCTTAATATTTTGATATTGACTGTTTCATTGTTATTTTCAAGTGTTAGCGTTCGTATTAACAAATTCTATCTAAAAATTTTGTTATGACTGAATAAAAAGACTTATCTGTCTCACATACTTAGTTTCTCGATTCATTCTGTAGCGCTAGTTGCTATTTTGTTTAGGCCGATCTTTTCTATCTATATTCCTTTTTTCTTTAAACAAATCAAAGAATCGAACTTGAACTTTGGCTGGCCGAATCACCCTGATAGGTGTGACGTCGACTCTACTAGAGAACACTTCGCCAAATCGAGAAGTTACATCATCCACAACAGGACGCACATTCTTGATGTAACGAGAAACGAAATGGCACCGTCTATCCTATTGGGAGATTCTCTCTAGAGTATTTCCAAATGGTAAAAAGAATACAAAATTTAGATATCTGTATCTCATTTAGATCACACTAACAATACCTTTGAATGAAAATCATGATTAAGGGCAATAGTTATGGAGCAATGCTACACACCAGGGAAAAAAATAATCCATGTAGTCTCAATTGGCAGATTATCACTTGGAGATGGCCAAAAAAAAATAAAAAAAATGCAACACCTGTATGGATTCTGTGAATTTTTGGAAAACTCAGTCATGGGCACAGCATGGCCCACATTTTATCTGCCGGGTCCAGCCACCCGACTCTCCATAGGCTGGCTGTGCCGTGGCAAACACCGGCCGGGGGGAGCCTTTAAGAATTATGTAATAAAAGAGTTGCATTGAACAAAAAATTGTGTTGGAAACATAAATATAGCAATAGTACAAGTATCTAAATCCAATTACTCACGTAACTGTAGAGGAGTTCGACTGACACAGGAGAAAACACAACCAAGTTTCAAATGAAAATTGCATAATTTAGAGACTAATCCGCATCCATTTCTTCTAGCGCGGCCTTAGCGGCTGCCTTGGCTTCCTCCAATATATTATCTGGAACCTGAGACAATCGCGGACAATTGAAGTAGTCACAAATACATACACCAAATATCGAAGTGGTATGAGAAATGAAATTTCGGTATACACATACAACAATTAAACATAACATTATTGTCGAGTGTTGAAGAAAAGTTTTAAATGATTTAAATTTGGATCTATCTAACAGTCAAGTTTTTAGATCAACTAGTTCAATATAGTATCAGAGTAGGTCCAAATATCATCGCCACCCATTTAAATAAAATTGTCCACCTTAAGCTTTGATGAAGAAAATCCATCTACGAGTGTGGACATGTTGACGATAATAGTTAAAAATAATACATGGAGTCTAATCAAACAGGTTAAGCTTCTAGATTTAAGTTTCAATTTTTCGAAAGACAGATTAAGGGGAGAAGTAAATATTTGTTTGCGAAGAACATATTACACCAATGAAAATTCTCTATATATTTACTAGTCTATATAATGGCTAAACAAGTTAAAGTCTATTATAAACAATCAAATACATATTTAATAATCTTTATATTTTATAAAAAAAAAAATTACTAGATTTTATGATCAAGATCTCATAGGTTGGCCAAAGGAAAATGTAGAATCATCAAAACATAATACCAAATGGGTGGATATTCACATGAGAATGTTCTTTTAGATTAATAGCAGTGGTATGCCTTAATGGCAAAACAGCAACGCATCAAAAGGAGAAAAAGGCGTACTAAGATTTAGCATGTACCTTTTGATGCTGGCGGTCAGACTCATCGCAGACCCAACTCATTTCCAATTCGAAGGCCTTGTCCTTTGCCTCATCATGAACTCCGTAAATTCTGCTTATTAGAAAGTATATTGAAAGCTAAAAGATTATGCAAGTTAAAACCACATATAAAACAAAATGAGAAAACAAGATGATTTATGAGAAACTATTGGTTTCTAGAGTTGTTAAGGTCATTATAGTTTCAAAAACAAGACAAAACTCGTTGTGCATATATGTTGATAACTCATTCTAAAACTATGAAAATTAGGCCCGTGTTTAGTTTGGAAAACAAGTAGATATCTAGTAAATTTTGATAAAAGTTGATGAAATGTGTGGTTAAAAAGTTGATAAAAGTTGTGGATCCAATTGAATGTGTGGTTGGAAATGAGTTTGGGAAAAAAAAATGAGTTTCAAGAAATGGGGGCCAAACGGAGGCTAAATTTACTTTCTAGTTATTGTAGAAATGCTTAAAATTTATAAGAAGCCAGATAATCATGTTTGGGAAGTGATTATAAATGGTTTAAATTATAAATAGAAAAAAATAAAGAGGGGTAGATAAATGGATAGTACTTATGGATCACACAAAATGTGTGAATAAAAAGTAGGTTTGACTAATTATGTTAATAAATTAAGTGAAAAACAAGAGAGCATGTTTGGCTAAGCCAAAAAAGGAAGCAAATTTACTCTTTCATGAAGGTTTAGATGCCTCTAAAATAGTGACGTTTTGAACTAAAACCCAAAAGAATGTAACTTCTAAAGAAAAGCCTAGCTTAGCAAACATGCTCTCAATAAAAAAATATGAAGCTATCCATATGCATGTGATTCTATATTATGTTTAATTCACAAACAAAAGTTCCAGATGGTCAATCTGGCATAAAAAAATCTAGAATATGATCTACTATGCAGCCCATAAATGCTCGTAAATTCGAAAATTAATTGAACTATTTCAATGAGTCTCAAAAACCTTTTGAGGCACTCTTGACATCACATGAAGCCGTGCCACTAGATTTATTCCCTAGTTATCATTTTACCCTTCTCTCGTTCTCCACTTCCCAAACAATTATATCCGGCTCCCCCAGGACCCTATCATCCTATATTATCAAGCCAATCTACATTCCCCCAAAAACAACTAAATTTCAGAGTTCTTATATAATGTTATCAGGAACTACTTCAATGAAGTGAAAACAGTTGAAAGAGCTCGTTCTCAATTTTGCTTCCTCCTATTTAAAATCTCATTTATCGCCTATATCAATGGACTCATTGCCAAGTATTATTATCCAGTTCTCAGCCATAAAACTAAATTAAGTCAACCTCAACAGAATTGAGTTTGTTGCAAAACTAAAGGCAGGGTCCCCCAAATTTGTCCTTCTATTTGTGGACAATTTTCAAAGTAAGGTTAAAAGCTTGATTCCTTAA
This sequence comes from Fraxinus floribunda, assembly GCA_903798395.1. Taxonomy (NCBI): domain Eukaryota; kingdom Viridiplantae; phylum Streptophyta; class Magnoliopsida; order Lamiales; family Oleaceae; genus Fraxinus; species Fraxinus floribunda. Next base: position 14,570 of record CAIGRS010125466.1, read on the forward strand.
CATAATTACATATCAATCAATCTTCCACGTTACTGCATTTTTGCAAAACAACATAACCAAGCAAGCTAGCATCATATTTTGAATATAAATAGTAGACTGGTAGTGTTAAAACGCGAAAATCAACAAAAGCCTAATCAGCATAATGCAGTGAGAGTTGATAGTGCACCTAGTATACAGGCATTTTGGCAAATTTAAATCTGTTTTGAACCAGAAATTATGTCGAAGGAGACTCTTGTAGCCAAAAAGATGTTTAGATGTTTGAAGATTCATGCAGGACAGATATAAATGTGTCACTTCAATTGGAAGAAAATACTCACATCTTGGCCACCTCAATAACCCCTTGTCGGCAGGTCATTTCAGAAAGCTTCAATTTTTCAATCTCACTGTACACATAGTTTTGACTCCATGTCAGTATAAAAACAAAACTTGTCGAACAAATAGCACATACAAAAGAGAAAAAAAAACTCTGTAATGAACATGCACAGAGGAATTTCTTACGTTTTAGCAGCCTGCCTGCCCTTCCCAATTGCAGCACCAAAGTATCTCTACAACAAATGGTATACCAAATAAACACCACGAGAAAATTCTCAACAAACAAGACCAGAAATAATTCATGGTTCTAGAGCATAATAACCATTAAATGCTATACTTATCATTTGCAAATAACGGAAATAAATCAACTCACATAGGAAACCCCAGAAGGTTCAACCATGTACAGCTGTGGTCCATCCCTGTCATAACCTCCCAGAATTACTCCACTTCCAAAAGGCCTGCAAAATTTATACTAGGATCACATGTAGAAAGAAGTTAAACAGGAATACGCGTTCAAAATTTGATAAGATGCAGTAACAAACCTCAGCCACCAATATAGTGTACAAAGATGGACGTAACTGGCAACACGTTCTGCAAGTTCTTTTACTGGAATTGGTTCACCATACACACTGCGAAGCCAGATAATGGCAAAATATAAGAAAGAGATGTGGCAATAGGTAATTGTTTGACAGTAGTACATGATCATTTGACTGAAAATGAGTCCAAGTAAAAATCATTGTTGTTTGCTGAGTTGAAAGCTTCTGGGAATCCAAAGATATTATCCAACAGCAGAGAAAAAGGTGGTAGCATCAGGTATTTCACATGGGTATGAATGCTGAGAAAAATGCTAAAACCCCCTCTACAACATTGAGTAATAATATAAACAACCACATTTTTTCTCTCTCCATGATTCATGTAGGTCTTCGGTATATGGCTGCAAAAAAATATCTAATATCCCTTTCTTCTATTTTTAAGTGTGCACAATTCATAATTCTAATTTTACTCTTGTTAATCAGGGTTTTGGTCAAAGGAAAAGCGTAATTGGTGATTTAGTCTTAGTGTGGTATCTTCTAAGCTATTTGGCGACGTTTCAATTTTCTTTCATTCAGTTTCACAAGTTGAAGATCCTCTCATAATTTGAATGTTTATGTACAAGAGGACAAACCACTTTTACATTTGTGCAGTCATATACACTATTATACCTAATAAAATCTCTTTATTAAAAAAATATTCTCAGCATCTTCCATCTGTCAACTATCTTGAGCACTATAAAACCTTAAACTGACGTTTCACATATTCCAGTCCCTGGTGAAGCCCAAATAGATCGTGATTTCCTTTTCTTCCCCTCCCTATGATTAGATTTAAGTCCTCTACTGTAGGAAATCACTGACCACACTAGTCCTGCAGCTCAAACACGGAAAATCTAAATTTTTATCTTGGTTATGGAAACACAAAGGTCATATTACTCCTTTAAGATGAGATAAACGTCTGGCACGTATGATAACCTTTCTCCAGAATTGGTCCAAGATAGATGAGTGGGTGCTTTATGGGAGTTAGGGAAGGACTGAAAGAGAGAGTACACAGTGCTTTCAGTCTCTTGACTCAGTAAGTTACAGCATGTTAAATATACTAGAAAAAGGCAGAATACAGAAACAGAGCAGTATGCAAGATAGCTGTAAAATAAACCTCTCATAGTTAGTTGCTTCAGATTTTGCCCGTGCTACAATTTGCCTGCCATCTGCAGCTAATCCTGCAACAGCCTGCAAATAGAAGTACATCAGCAAGGACACAAATAAACTTCAATTAGACAGTAATAGAATAAAATAGATGAATTCCATCTAGCTGCGACAGCTTATCATCTAGGTACATCTAATTCTTCATACTTACATCCTCTACTACTGGTTTATTTATCCAGGATTTCGTAATTCCTATTTTGTCCTTTTTCTTTTGCAATGTTAGTTCATTTTCTAATATTAGACATTCAACTTGAGCATAACAACCAACGAAAAAACCCTATAAATTATCAAATTTCTTATATAGAAAAATGTTACCATGCCGGAATGGCGATGGACGGCATGGATTCTTCTGTTGGAACCAGGCAACATCATCTTCGAAGTAATCAGCTTCTCCACTCCCTATTTCCGTTTTATACACATCGTAATTAACAAAGCAAAAAATCAGAAACCCTGAGAACTAAAATTAATTAATATCACATAATAATACAGTCATATAAGAATACCAAAACGATTCCATCTTTGCATTTGATACCGACAACGGTGCCACTGTTGTCGACGGCTTTCGCAGCATACTCGATCTGGAAAACGCGACCGTCCGGCGAAAATGTCGTCACTGAAAGATCGTAACCCGTGCCTATACTGCTCATCTTTCTCTATATACTGCTTCTCTGTGTGTGTGTGTGTGTGTAATACGTATGTATATTCGATTGAGCTCCGAATCAGAGTGGGTTTTCTTTGGGGTCAAGACAAGGGCTGGGTAGAGAAAATTAAAAAGAAAGGAANCTTTCTCTATATACTGCTTCTCTGTCTCTCTCTCTCTCTCTGTGTGTGTGTGTGTATATATTCGATTGAGCTCCGAATCAGAGTGGGTTTTCTTTGGGGTCAAGACAAGGGCTGGGTAGAGAAAATTAAAAAGAAAGGAAAATACATGACGAAATTACAGTTTGAGTAAATAGCACAAAAGTCCCAACCTTTCAATGTTACTATGCAAAATGTCCATAGCTTTCATCTTTTGACATTCTCACCCCTTCCTTCCACCTTTCATTGCACAAAAGGTCCTTTTCAACCATTTTTTCAATAAAATAACGATTTTACCCTCATATTCAAATGAAAAAAATAATAATAAATAAATAAATAAACAACTAATTGAATCGTAGTCCTAAAATTTTCAAATATGACAGATAAGTCCTAAATTTTCCACCACTACTTTCACAACCCCACAAAACCACTATCTATAGATCCACATAGCACTACTTTCTGGCCACCACGTCCTTCGAACTCCACCACCACTAGCCTCGCTTTACTCTATTCAACATCATCTCCCACATTATTAGTCACAAAATCTATCGACAACAGCTACATTTGCAGTCTAAAATACCAAATTGTCGTTACAACCATCCACGGCAACCCCACTTTCGGCGCCACCCACGATTGCGCACCACCATCGGTTACACCTCACTTCAACAAACCTAAAAAGGGCCTCACATCAATCAAATATGCCTCAAATAATTCTATTGTAATCTAAACATTCGATAGTAGCGACGTCCATTTTACCCAACACTTCTCATTGAAATCTCCAAATTAGCATCAATCAAACCATCAACAAACCCAAACGACAATGGGTATGAATCTAATGGAACCAATTATCCCCCCCAAACCGTTTCAATTTCTGATCTAAAACTCTCCACAGGCGCGATGCACGGAGAGAGCTGTCTAATCAAAATTGGTGGGTCTTAAGTGCTTCAATCTTAAAATTCATGTGGGGAATGACGGCGAGGGAGTGAAGCGAGGTTGGTGGTGGTGGAGTCTGGTGGGCGTGGTGGCCGAAAGGTGACGCTTGGTAGGTTGTGAAAGTGATAGTGGTGGTGGAGAATTTATGATTTTTTTTATAATTTTTTAAAAACTGAAAGACTATAGTTGCAGTTGGTTATTCATCTTTTTCTTTTTATTTTATTTGAATAGGATGGTAAAATCGTTATGTTATTGAAAAAATGGTTAAAAATGACTTTTTGCACAATGAAATGTGGAATGTAGAGGTGAAAATGTCAAAAAATGAAAGGTATGGACGTTTTGCACAATAACATTGAAAGGTATGAATGTTCTGTGCTATTTATCCTTTGGACCATTGGACTTATTGTACAGTTTCTAGACCGCTGGACTTCTTGTACGGTTTCTGCTAAAATGGATGGTAGCTACGATTTTAAAATCATAAGGCGTTTCTCTAAATTGTCAAAAACATAAGGGAAGGTTTATTTAATTTTTCTGATTCTTTTTATTGTATCATGCGTTCCCATTATTTTCAAAATTTATATTTCTATATTTTATTTTCAATCACACATTTTCAATAAAATAATATTAACGCTGCTAAAAATTCTTTCTTATTTTTTAACATACATTTTTCATCAAAATACTGTTTGAAATGCATTTTAGAGAAGAAGAAAAAAATAAAAAATAAAAAATTGGCTCAAACATACTCTATATCATTTGTCTCATTTCATCAACGACCTTTTTTGCAATCATCTAGCTCATCTCTTGCACTCCATGGCCCTTTATCGCCACTAGAATCACCAGACTCATTCATCTGCTTGTATCTCATAATCATAATTGATTGACTTACATCACCATCAAAATCATTTGGCCCATTCAACTACTTGTATCACATAATCGTAACAAGATAGACTAACAAGTCAAATGAAGTGAAAAAAAAAAAATGATTAATCCTGACTTATTTTTCAAGAAAATGAGGAATGGACATTGAATTTGAACAAGAAATAAATATTCAAAACAAATGTGATTAAAATGAAATCATTAGGTGAAAAAGATAAAAACAAATAAACTTTTTGAAACTAAAGAAAAATATTTTTTCTCGATTAAAATTAATATAAAGATAAATAAAGAAAATAAATATAATTTGATATATAGAGCCTGTTTGGTAACAATTAAAATCCAATTAAAATTGAAAATATAGCCGTTATTAGGTCCCACCCGTCCAATAAAAGTCAACAATAACGGTTAGTTTTTCAATTTTAATCCGATTTTAATCTCTACCAAACAGGCTCATAGCATGAAAGTGGGAAATTTATGTTAAATTCTTAGGTTTCTGCCTCACGCGAGGTTTATGTGGCTGGCTCATCTCGTGCACCCGATGGCCCTTCATCGCCACCAAAATCATCCCGACCCTGAATTTATTAGAAGTAAGGAATGGAAACTGAATTTACCTTGCAACTTATGGAGCATAACCTTGAATCTCCCTCGGTGAGTTCATTTTCACACGTTCGACATCAAACGTATCCACGTCTTCTACCAAGCCCCGCTTAAGCAAGTAAACAACATGTTATCTATTTATAGTACTATACATCTGTATGGAAGACATGTCGAAGTGATCGTGTGAAAGTGGAGAATGATACAACCGCAATATGAAGAATAATATGTCCTCAAACGATACTCTCTCTATAATTTTTAGATTGCTTAAAGGGATTCATCAATCAATAGTTTGTAGGATTAAACAAGACTTTAAGGAAGAAACACTGGACCAAAAGTGACTCTTCCAAGAACTTGGTGAAAACTTCAAAGAATTTGATTTTGTACGTAAGAATTGGAATGATTTCACTCAGAGGGAGAAGGATGATGATTTCTTGTATATAGAGTTGAAAGACCATCACATATTTATAGATTCTCAACCACAAGCCACGAATTGGTAGCAACATTTCATTAAAAGTTGTGAACTTTTCGTGAAAAATCACTAAGAATTCAAAATTAACGACTAGTTTCTCAAGTGAATTAGCCTCAGGTTTTCAAATTAAATGCCATGCAAACGAATGGTACATTCACCAATTTCATTTTGAGGCCCAATGTCCCCTTTGCCAAATTCATCCATTTGAAGGTCCAATTCCATATGTTTATATAATATATGAACAATCCCCCACTTATTTAAAATTATATAAATTCACAATTTCAAGCTAATAATATTTAGATACCTTTCGATTTAAATCTAATCATAGTGTAATTTCCCAAAGCATCATTGAAATTTCAGGTAACATGATAGTTTTGAACTAATTATTCCTTGTGATGATACCAGTAAAACCCACACATAAGTGTTATGTTTTTCATACATTCTTCAAACTTGCTTAGCACTATTATGACATTGTGCTTATGTTATTTGTTAAACTTTTAAAAGGGAAACTCTAACTTTATATTAATGCGGCACTATCTCGAAGCTCACATTTCAGTATTTTCGTTACTTTTAGAGATACTTATACCTCGTACTGATTTCATTAAGAGTTTTATAAATCCAATCCTCCAAATGGTATTGGTTTATTTATTGGAAGTTATTTTCATGTTGTTTACTATAGTGAAACCATATAAATTGTCAACTTTTTTTATCATACAAAAAAATGTATGAACGTTTACTTATAACAAATAATGTAGTCTTGAAATAGAAAAATGCAAACGATATAGGTAATGACGTAATGATTCATTGTTATTCACTCCTCACGTTTTTGCGACTCAAAATGCTTGCAAATGTTGTATATACTTAAAAAAAAAATTATAGAGACTCAAAGAGTTTGAGAAGTAATCTTACACTTATAGAATAGTGAAAAATAGGTAAACCATCAATCGTTTTCATATTGTTTACTACAGTAAAACGACTACACAATGTCAATTTTTCCATCGTAGCAACTTAAAGTATGATCGTTAAAATATTGTTTTATCACATAATATTATCTCAAGACGTGAAAAGTACGAAACATTCAGGTAATGATCATAATGACTCCATTCTTGTTTCATTATTATGATGACTGTGCTTGTGCTGTTACTATTCAAAATGCTTTTTCAAGTGTTTATTTGACCAATATACATACATAAACTATTGTAAAGAGGCTCAATGAGTTCGAAAAGTGAGTTCACAATTGTTTGAATGGTAATGAAAAGCAAATGTTATAGATTCACTAAATGATGTCAACTTTTCTATCATATAAAATTCAAGTATGATTGTTAAAAATGTTATTTATAGCAAATAATGTCATCTTGAGATCTAAAAAGTGCAATACATTCAGATAATGGTCGTACATTAATGACACTTAATTGCCGTTAACAAGGATTAACCGTTCATTAACGATAGTTAACTGTCCATTGCCGATCAATTGACAGTTAACTTTTATTAATGACACTAAACATAATTTTCTCAGTTTCATAGCGCATTTAAATTTATATATGGCCCCTGCTTGGTGTGTATTAAAATCAGACCAAACAAGCATAATACTATATTCAAAGTATTAAGAAATGAAAATAATTTATATTCTTTTTTTGTAGTATCATGTGGCTTGTCTCATCGATCTTCACTGCAATCATCTGCCTCTTCTCCTACACAGCTACACCCGATGGACCCTTCATCGCCACCAATATAATTAACTGACTTATTCATCTGCTTGTGTCTCATAATCGTAACTCTAACCAATCAAACTTTACCTGCTTATATCATATAATTGCAATCAATTAGACTGACAAGTCAAACGAAGTGGAAAAAAGGATCCATCCCGACTCCTAATTTAGGAATTGTGTGATGTTGATAAAAGCTGGTAGATCTCAAGAAATGTGTGGTGGAAAAGGTCGATAAAAATTTAAAATTGAAGTTTAACTATCTTTTTAGCAAACAAAAGCTTTACCAAAAGCACTTATAAAGAATGTGGAATACTTTTCTCGTTTGCTTGATGTTCGAGGCGGGAATTCGAAACTTAATTTACCTTGCAACTGATGGAGCAAAACCTTGAATCTTGGTTGGAGAGGTATCGGTTACACATTTGACAATTAACTCTTCCATGCCTTTTAGTCTCCTCTTGCTTATTCAGAAAAACAATAGGTTGGTCATTTATTTTGTATACCTGTATCGAAGAAATGTCAAAGTGCTCCTCAATGTCATCGACCGTTACTACCTCTTGATGCAAACATTTCCTTATCTGCAGTTTTAAAAAAAAAAAAAAAATCTAAATTGAGCCCATTATCCACTCAAGGACAGAATTTATTCTGTAATGAAGATAGAAGTTTCACCTGAAGAACCTGATCTCGATGGTCATTGTGTGGTTCTCTACAGTGAATACAAAATGGATCTCCCATGCAGCTAATGCAATACAGATTGCATTCGCCTGGTACTCCAAAATCTCCATGAACTGGACACGGTTCGAAAAATACAGTTTCCAGCAATTTATCCAACCATGGAAGTGCCATTTTTGTTGTTGGAATGAATTTAAAATAAAACCCACCTCAGAAACTTGATCGAGATGATGTAGCTAAGAAAGAATACGCGTCTGCAAATCTTCAAATGACAGGAAATGGCTGGTTTAAACGGTAAAGAGGAAACCCTGGAAGGTGGTCAATATGTATATACACACATATACATATTAATGAGTAAATGATTAAGAATACATTAATGTTATATTTATAGTTATGTTTATGAATTTGGAAAAATAATAAATGATTCTAATAAATAATATTTAATGATTAGTGGATTTCTATCATTTTTCTACAGGGAATGACACTCATAAAAAATATTAATTATTATGCTTGTAGTACTTGAAATTTGATGAGAAAATTTATCATCTACATGTCCACCATCAAACCCTAGCACCATTATCGCCGTCGCCTCACCATCTTGGGCACCGTGCACCTCCTCCACTGCCGTGACAGATTAAAGAGGCCATTTTCATTTCCACCGCCACCTTCATAGAGACCAAACTCAACCCCTAACTCCTCTGCCACCACTTCCACCATCACCTTTGGATCTGGATTTGAAACTTAACCCGTCTTTTCTTATGCGTTCCAAATATATATATCTAGATTGAAAATTAGTGGTATAATGGTCAAGTGATGGTTTTTGTTTGTCTTCACCTAATGTTGAAAATATTGCTGATCAATATTTTGTTCTATATTTGGTGGTACAGTGATCGAATGATGGTTAATATTGTGATGACAATGTTGATGATAAATTTTCCGAAGTGCGAAGCTAATGGGTAAAAGTTCATGTTTTCTAGTGATGGTGGCAGACACTGGTGTGTAGTAAGTTTAAACGAGCAACATAATGTATTACCCGTGTTTTATGCCGGTGGTTGTTGTGATAGACACTGACGTGGAGTGGTTTTAGATGAGTAACATATGGCAAGCAATGGTGGCGTGGAGTTATTTCATACGGGTATCATAATGTGTTACTCGTGTTGGTAACATAATGATAACATATTGCGTTCATTACGTTGTTGGTTTCAAACCACCATGGTATTCATCTTTGTTGTTGGTGGCGTTGGCATGCAACAGCCGTGTGGAGTTGTTTCATAGGATTAACATAATGTGTTACATGTGTTGGTAACGTAATGATAACAAATTATGTTCGTTATGTTGCCGATTTAAACAACCATGGTGGTAGTTGTTGCCAGAAAGGGGTGGTGGTTTGTAAATAATATTGGTTGAATAAGAACAAAGAGTAATATAGGTAATATGTGGTAACAAAATATATGTTATTCGTGCAACAATGATTTTTAAATAAAAAAGTAACATATGATAATACAATATTTTACCTATATAAAAACTTGATTTTTTACATAAAAATATCATCATAATATCGACGGAATATAGAAAATCACGTCGTACATTATAAAACTCGTGATCGGGTAATGAATTCTTAACATTGTGATTGGAACAGAATATGTCCATCTATTCACTTTTTTGAATTTTTTCATGCATTTTGGAAATAAAACCTGTCAAATGCACTTCAATTTTTTTGCCCAGCCTATTCTTTCTACATTGTAAAAATAAACAAAAATATAAGCGAGAGATAGGCAGTAACTAATGACAAATTAACATAGTAAATTTGCAGACAAAACAGGAAAACAAAATCTCAAAAAGCTTTGGAATTTATGGAAATGGCCAAATGGGAAGTCTGCAAAATCTGTTACAACTTATTTATCCAGACAAAGTGAACTCATGTCTGATTCAAAAGCCAAGTGAAAGAAATGCAAATCATCAAACCAATTAAAGTTGTAGAATATCTATTCTTCCGCTGGAACCAAGGTGATCTCACCTTTGTCCAACAAGTCGTAGAATGAGCTTACTCGTCTCTGCTCATTCCAGTGATGTCCCTTCCATACGCTACCTGCAGCCAAGCCGAACATGATTCCAATAACAATTTCCTTCACCACACTTGGTCCTTTCAAAGTAGCATGAGCAATCCTAGGGCCAGCCATTTAACTGTTTGCTAGATGCCTAAAAATACAGCAAATAACACGATAATAGATATAGCAACCATATCCAAAAATGATGCAAGTACCACAGTACCAAAAGATGAAAAGCTAAAATACTAGCCAGATATAACCAACTATTCAAGTAAATATCTCACAACTATATAAAATTTAGAGCACAATTTGCTGCATCTCGCCTCACCCCCAGTTGAAGGAAAAAGAAGAGTTACATTGATAAATGAGTGAACTAAAACACCAACCTTTTGACAAATCTTACCAAAGGGGAGACATTTAATAGGTTGATTGACTGCATAAAATTCTCAAATGCTCCAACTCCTCTATCGTGAAGTTCAATATTGATGTCGCCAAAACCAATTTAACTTCCAAATTGTTGTAATTCAATCTTCACTTATCAATTCCAATTGTATTCATTGAAAATCCTTATATGCATTGTATCTTTAAAACAATTAACTTTTCAAATCACACATGGATCAATATTAAGGCAAAAAGTATATAAATAATAAATCATATATATCAGCACATAAACTTTTGATCATCTTTGCGATCAAAGTGTTGTTAGAAAATCTCAATATACCACGTACACTTGCAATAAGTTTATCAACATTGACGCCTCAATTAACTGCCATCCAATAGCAGATCCACAAATTACTAATGGAATGATTCATT
>CAIGRS010125475.1:0-11571 GCA_903798395.1 Fraxinus floribunda
TCATTGATTTCAACATGGATGATTTTATATATGAGAAAATGATTTGTTTAAGTATATGGATTGAATCTATAATCCCTTATGCATTTGCTATCAAATGCGTGGTGAAAAAAAAAAATTAATAAATAAAAAAAGTTTTGGATTTATGTATAATATTATTTTATTGAAGAATGTGTGATTAAAAATAAAGAAGACAAAATAAGATTCTCTTAAAATGGAAGACCAAACAAGGACTAAATATATAGTTAAAATGGAAATTTGACTAATTAAATATTATGTACTGTGAGGGTAGCAATGTTCTTTCATGAATGTGAGTCATTGTCTTTTTGGCTTGGGTCTAGTGCCAAACGAATTCGCCTACGAGATGTTTGTGGGGGCGTGGCCTCATCAGTTTGTGATGTCTTCGTTGTGAAATAAATTGCAGACAAGTTACTCGGTGTTTGACAAGTATTCTCAGCTCGATTCCACTTATAGCTTGTCGTAGTAAGATGATGAGAATAACATAATTTTAATAAAAGTTGAGATGGCAAGGTTGCCCTCTCCGTCCCCCTGTCCCACTGAAAATTTTCGGATTAAGAACGAGAATTAAAATATCTTCAATTACCATTATATCTACATATTTACTTTTATAATATTATTTTACTATTTTAAGTACAACTTTGAGAAAAAAAATGAAGATTCGAAAGGAGACGAGGACCGCATTTCCCTTCCTAATCCTCATCACGATTTCCCAACGGGGCAGTACGCATTTTGCGATCTCAAAAAAGTGTCTTTTAACTAATTGAAGAGGACACTAGTTCATATTTGCAATCAAATAAGCAAACGTTTAGCAGAGCATCTTCACTGTGGGAATCAGACGATCAATGTCTATTATTTCTAATACAATCAGTTTACACAATTTACTTAAATTCAAAGAAAGAACTAAACGTCGGCTTCAGCCTTCTTCTTCTTATCATTATTATTATTATTATTTGACTTCAATGCCATTCTTGGTGGTTCTTACTCTTGCTAGAACTCCTAGGATCAAGAATGTTGTCACTTTATACTCGCTTACAATACCACGTCGATCAAGCCGACTTGTTACTGGGATGCAATGTTTGCGACGTATCTACAAGTTAAACATGACCTTAATGGCATTACCACCCTGAGAACTGATCTCAAAGGCCTCTTCCACCCCTTGTTGTGTAAAACTAAACCTGTGGGTTATCAGAGGCTGGACATTTATTTTCCCAGCCCGGAGAAATTCAATACAGAGTGGCCATGTATTCCGATACCTGAATATCCCTATAACATCAATCTCCCTGACACAACAGGCAATAGTTGTTACTGGATGCATAAAAATATAAAATGGCAACTCTTGTGACATGTTTGATAAAGTAGAATAATAAGTATTAAGAAATAAAATAAAGTTGAAATGTTGTACATGTACTGTTTAGTACTATCAGTATGGCATACCTTGCGGCTGCTGGAGTAAGAGGGAGGTTCATCTCACTCTGCCCCAATCCGACCAGGCATACTTTACCACCAGCGCGAGTTGCATTCAAAGCCATCGTCAGAGTCTTGTCGAAACCAACACAATCAAAGCTCACATCCGCACCAGCACCAATTGCGTTCTGTATTTTTATCACTTCCTCTCGAACATCCTGTAAATCAAAGAACTCGAAGAAGCTTCATTATTCGACTATCAGTTGCTAAGATTTGAACAGTTAATGATATTTGTTTGCACAGATTATAAAAACCTGAATGTTTATCGAAACTTGAATGGTCTCATCTGCGCCAAGGTTTTTTGCGAATGATAGACGGCTTTCATCAATGTCAACAATAACTATTTTGGGAGCCCCAAAAGCACGAGCTGCCAGCATAGTTACAAGGCCTATGGGTCCGGCTCCCACAATCAATACTTTGGTTTCAGGAAAGATGCCTGCACGTCTACATGCGTGGACACCAACACTAAGAGGTTCACACATAGCCCCTTCTTCCAAGCTTACATTATCAGGTAACTTGAAACACAGATTTGCAGGATGCACCACCTGTTTTCAGACAGAAAAACAGTTAGCATAGTTCGTAGTTACTGCCACAATGTGCACGTTGTCTGTTGAAAACGATCTTTAAATAGATAAAAATGTCTTCTCAATAACAACTTAAGCTTCTTGATGATGAGATTCAAGATGGTATCAGAACAAATGTACTGATTTCAAGTCTTGTTGCCATCTTTTTATGAAAGCCTCAGCACGTTTCATGCATAGAATGAAGACGACCTCTAAATACGTAATGCATCCCTCTTAACAGCTTAAGCTTTTATACAAGACAGATCAACATTGTTGTACATAATAGTCAATACACATCATGGTGAAAAGATGATCCAATTAAATTATGTCATTCCAAGTCTTTTCCACATATAATTAAAGCTATCAGTCACTCAACGAGCAATAAGAAGAAAACCAAATCTGATATTTCCATTATGTAACAAATTAAATCAAAAGCTGTAACGAATGTTTCTGTTACCAGATTGGCTAGAGAACCATTAGTTGGAGGAGAGCCAAAGAACTTCATTTCTGGGCACAGATTGTATCTCCCATTCTTGCAAATACTGCATTTTCTGCAACTTATACCAGGCTCCAAGGCTACACGATCACCCACTACAAGCGACTTCACTTGACTACCAATTTCTTCAATGATACCAGCACACTCATGCCCCATCACCATAGGCTTCTTAACCACGAAATTTGCAACTCTCATATTCTGGTTCCTCGTAAAGATAAACAAAAATCATCCATAACAAAATAATTTACAAAAACCTCCAAATGGGATGTTTGATAAAGTGGATTGGATAGTATTCAACAATATTAGAAAAGAAACTAAAAGCTAAACTCTTGTCTACTTCACTCCCGCTACAATACAATCTAATAATATACCAAACATGCTCTATATGTGTTTGTTCAAGGATTATCTAGTAGAAGTAGCAGAATCTTTAACAGAATTTCACCTTGAAATGGTGAACATCACTTCCACAAATGCCAACAGCTTTCATCCTGACTTTAACATCATGGGGACCTAAAATCATCAACACATAAAATTACTTCAATTTTTCACAAACAGTTGCGTAATATTTCATTTGAATGTATATGGGTATCATCATCATCATCAACAAACAAACTCTCCTTCCCAATAAGTTTAGAGTTGGCAAGATGAATACTATTTCGGCAATCCATTCCGTTGATTCATCTTTCCCAAGTTCAGATCAAATTGATTTCTCAAGATAAAGGAAATTTTGAAATACTTTAAATTACTTCTCTCCTAAGCCCAATTCAGAACAGGCAACTGAATTTGAAAAAATAAAAAATAAAAAAAATAAAGAAACAAGAAGAACCAGTACTTACCAAGAGGAGGCAGAGTGTAGGGTTGTATTTTAAGTGTTCTAACACCAAGAAGCCATACTGCCAGGTTCTCTTCTGATTCTTCTCCCATCGTTTCTTCTCTCTTTGTTTTAGTGGTGATCAGAGGGGTGAACCAATATTTCTCCTAATCGATTCCTCTCGTGGGCCATTTTTTTTTATTATTATTTTTTTTTCCTTCTCATTTTTTCTGTCGTGGCCATTTCACATATCACATCCACTTCACCAATAATGAACACAAGCTGCTAAAATGAGGATATATCATATATATATATATTATTATTATTATTATTATTATTATTATTATTACTATTATTCAAGAGTGTTGAAATGTATATGTAATTGAAGTTATGGTATTTGAGATGAACTTGCCGTATTTAGGTGAAGTTACCGGATTGAGATGAAGTCACTGTATATTCTCATACTTATCGGACTGAATTGCTCACCAGGTTGAGCACTTGTAAAACTAATTTCAGAGGTTTTGGGACCACAAAATTGTTGTAACTGTTTTGATATATATATATATATATACATTGCTAATTGAAAGATAGAAAATTACTGGTTTATCATCTTCATTCTTCATTCATAATATCTTCAATTATAACTTGGTATCAGAGCCACAATGGCTAACACCGAATCAAATGATAATACCCAATCAGTTCAACCCACTGCAAGTACTCTGATGCCTTCAATGGTGGGAGGTAATCAGCAGACATCACTTGGGATTAATCTCTCTCAAGTTGCTCTGGTGAAATTGGATAGAAACAACTTTCTTCTCTAGAAAAACATGGTTATGCCAATCATTAGAGGGCACAACCTTGAAGGTTTCATTACCGGAGCAAAGATATGTCCAACTGAGTTTCTAGCTACTTAAACCACTGGTTCCGCTGGCAGTACTGTGGAAATGATTCCTAACACAGATTATATGAAGTGGATGCCTACTGACCAGCTACTGATGGGATGGTTATACTCCTCAATGACACCAGAAATTGCCATGAGAGTAATGGGATCATCAAGCTCTTGTGAACTCTGGAATGTAGTCCATTAAAGCTTCGGAGTCATGAACAAATCAAGGATAAACTTCCTTATCAGTGAGCTTCAAAGGACCATGAAAGGTTCCGTGACAGTTGATCAATATCTCAACACCATAAAACAGCTAGCAGACAATCTAGAAATTGATGGAAAAACAGTTCCTCATGTTGATCTTATTACCCAAGTATTGGCTAGCTTAGATAAGGACTACACTCCTATTGTAGTTCAAATTAACAGTAGAGAATCCATCTCTTGGCATGAATTGCAATCAGTGCTTATGACCTATGAAAGTAGAATTGAACATCTGAATGCCGTGAAAAATAGTCTTGCCTCAGTAAACTTGAACCAATCATCAACCAACTTTGTGCACAGATCAAGTGCAAATAGAGGTGGAAGGTTCAGTTACAGTGGAAAAAGCTATAACACCAGAGGTGGTAGAAAAGAGGGGAGAGGAGCAAGACCAACTAGTAGCAAGAGACTTTGTTAAATCTGTAGAATGAGCAACCATCTAGATGATAAATGTTTCAATCGCTATGATGACAGATACGTGGGTTCTAAACCAGAGATTAACTATCAGAATAACTCATCAATACTAGCAGCCCTTATTGCCTCACCTAACAATATTGTAGACCCTGCTTGGTTTGCAGACTTTGGAGCAAGTCATCATGTAATTGGTGATAAAGGAAATTTGTTGGAGTCACATGAGTTTGGTGGTAAAGAGAGTCTTACTGTTGGAAATGGTAATAAGCTTTATATTTCCCACATTGGCACAAATCACTTGAAAACACTAAATAACAAGTCGTTGGCTCTAAAAAAATGTTCTGTTTGTACCTGAAATCAAGAAAAACTTGATAAGTATCTCACAATTAACTACTGATAATGATGTATTCATGGTATTTCACTCTGGTTTTTGTGCTGTTAGGGATTTAAATGTCGAAGAAGGTGCTGCTGTAAGGGAGGCTTAAGGATGGACTATATTAGTTTCAACCCCCAAGTCAAGATGAAAAGTCCTACTGTCAAGAGTCATTTATCCAAAATAAACTAAAGTCCTCTGTTTTTGTTGCTAAGTCTAGAGTGTCTGAGGCAATCACCAAAAATGAGTCTCAATTAAAATTATGGCATATGAGACTTGGACATCCATCAAGTTCTGAAATGTCACAAGTTCTCAACTCATGTAATGAAAAGTTCAGTTATAATGAAATCAATCATTTCTGTGATGCCTGTCAGCTTGGGAAATCCCATTACTTGCCTTTCAAACTTTCAAACTCTAGAGCCTCAGCTCCACTTGAACTCATTCACGTGTGGGGGCTTGTACCCATTCAATCTATTTCAGGTTTCAGGTATTACATAATCTTCATTGATGATCATACCAGATATACCAGGATCTATCCTATGAAAAGCAAATCTGAAGCCTTCACTCAATTCACTTAGTTTAAAAATTTAGTTGAAAACAAGTTTGATAGAAAAATAAAGGCACTTCAGTCTGAGGTAAGTTTAGAGCCTTCACTAACTTAGCTCTTCAATCTGGTAATGAAATGAAAATCTCGTGCCCTCATACCTCAGCTCAAAATGGTAGAGCTGAAAGAAAACATAGGCATATCACTGAGACTGGCCTAACTCTTCTAGCTCATTCTAGATTACCTCTACACCATTGGTGGGAAGCCTTTCACGCAGCCACATACCTTATTAATAGACTACCTACACCAATTCTTAATAAATGATCACCCTATGAAACTCTACATCACCAACAAGTTGACTACAAGTCCCTTAAAGCCTTTGGATGTGCCTGTTTTCCCTGCCTTAGGCCCTATCAAGATCATAAGTTCAGCTTTCATTCCACCAAGTGTGTCTTTCTTGGTTTCACTAACTCACATAAAGGTCACAAATGTCTCAGTCCTACTGGTAAGATCTATATCTCAAGACTTGTTGTTTTTAATGAAAATGAGTTTCCCTGGTTTTCTTGATAGAAAGAGTGACTTGCAAACCAAAGACACCATTATTCAGTATCTACCTTTCAATACCTTCCAAATCCTTGATCCAACACTTTTAGCTGATATAGTTCCTCCTTATGTCTATCCAACAAACATGCCTTTTAGACCTTAACAGCTTGAAATGTCTGAGAATGAGTTTCAAGGAGTAAATGAAAATGAAATGCAAGAAGATAATGGAAGTGGAATGATAAGAGAAGGTTATACTCAAATTGAAACTCAAGAAGGAATTGTAGGTGCTGATGAAGAGCAAACTGCTGAAGAAAATAGTGAGCAAAATTAGAATACGACAGAGTTGAACAGGGAGAACATTGAACATCCTATGGTTACCAGAAGCAAAGCAGGTATTTTCAAACCAAAAGTCTACTTAACTCACTGCCAAGAACACAGAACAAGGTACTGTGATTTTGAACCTAATGATGTGCATGAAGCTTTAGCAAGTAAGGATTGGAGAAATGCAATGACAGATGAATATAGAGCCCTCTTAAATAACAAAACCTAGAAGCTTGTACCACTACTGCTTAGTAATAAAGTCATAGGAAACAAGTGGGTGTTTAGAGTCAAGCGAGATATTGAAGGAAAGATGATAAAGTACAAAGCAAAATTGGTTGCAAAGGGTTTCCTTCAGAGTTCAGGCATTGACTATCATGAAACATTCAGCCCTGTAATTAAAGCTGCTACCTTATAATTATCCTCACACTTGCAGTATCAATAGGTTGGAGCATCAGGCATGTAGATATCAATAATGCTTTTTTGAATGGCAAGCTGAATGAAGAGGTGTACATGAGCCAACCTGAAGGTTTTGTGTAAATGAAGCTAATCCTAATTTTGTGTGCAAACTTGAAAAGGCTCTCTATGGATTGAAGCAAGCACCTAGGGCATGGTATGACAAGATCAAGAAAACACTTCTAGAATGGAGGTTCGTAAAGTCTAAGGTAGACCGTTCCTTGTTCTTCCACATGAATCAAAGGCAATTAATTTTTGTTCTAGTATATGTTGATGATATAGTGATAATCGATAATGATCACAAAATGTTGTAAAGCTTCATTGACAATCTGAACAAGCAGTTTGCACTAAAAGATTTGGGTGAGCTGCATCCTTTCTAACTATTGAAGTGAGAAGGGATGAGTCAGAAATGTATCTCAACCAAGACTAAGTACATAAATGACTTGTTAAAAAGGTTCAATCTTGAGCATCTCAAGCCTTGTGCAACTCCAATGTCTGTTGGCGTCTGTTGGCAAAATCATATCTAAAGATGAAGGAGAGAAAATAACTTATCCATCTCTGTACAAAAGTGCAATAGAAGGCTTACAATACTTGGCTCATACAAGGCCTAACATAGCATTCTCCGTGAACAAACTTAGCCAATTTCTGCAAAATCCTTTAGACATACACTGGAAAGCTTCAAAAGAGTTTTCAGATACTTGAGAGGAACAATTGAACAATGATTATGGATCCAAAGAAGTGAAAGAATAAGCATAACAGGTTTTGCTAATGCTGATTGGGCTTCTTGCCCTGATGACAGGAGATCCATGGCTGGTTATTGCATTTACTTAGGAGATACCTTGGTTGTTTGGTCCTTTAAGAAGTAACAAGTTGTGGTAAGGTCTAGCACTGAATCTGAACATAGAGATTTGGCTCAAGCTGCTGCAGAAATAAGTTGGATTGAATCTCTACTTAAGGAGATCAATTTGTGTCCTACTTTATTACCAACCTTGTGGTGTGACAACCTCAGTGCTAGTGCATAGCTTCTAATCTTGTCTCTCATGCTCGATCCAAACACATTAAGTTGGATGTTCATTTTGTCCGGGATAAGGTTCTTAAAAGGAAGCTAATGATTTAATATATCCCCTCATCAGACCAGATAGCTGATCTATTGACTAAGCCACTAGCTCAAACCAGGTATTTGACTCTCAAAGACAAGCTTGGAGTAAAGGACTAAACTCCAGCTTAAAAGGGGGTGTTGAAATGTATACGTAATTGAAGTTACCGTATTTGAGATGAACTTACCGTATTAAGGTGAAGTTACCGGATTGAGATAAAGTCACCGTATTTAGATGAAGTTACCAGATTGAGATGAAGTCACCGTATATTCTCATACTTACCCAATTGAATTTTTCACCGGTTTGAGCACTTGTAAAACTGATTTCAGAGGTTTTGGGACCACAAAATTGTTGTAACTATTTTGATTTCTCTTCACGTGTAATTATTCTCTTTTTAGCTTGCTCCCCACTCCAAGAAGTCTGTATATATATATTGTACATTGCCAATTGAAGGATAGATAGAAAATTATTATTTTATCATCTTCATTCTTCATTCATATTATCTTCAAATTTAACTAAGAGTATCAATATTATGTTGTCAAGAACAGCTAATTCTTTGAAGAAACAGAGTCAATCATGATATTGATCTCTACACCTTTATACTCGACGCCAATCGAAGGCAGTATAGTGTTCGAAATTCTAAAATGTTGAAAATGTGTTTTAATAAAAACAATAATAATAATTGTGAGAGATATTCAATAGGTTAGTTTCTTTTATCTGAATGTTTTTTAGTAGATATTTTGTGCAAGTAGGTCTTTGTATTAGATTAATCCTGGCCATTCATTCTAGTTGACCTTGCCTATAAACCAAGGAAAAGCTCGTTGAAAAGCACATATATATACCTTCGTTATTCTCAAGTTGTAAAGCTTTATAACTTTCCTCAAACTATTATTGATTATAAACATCGTCATAGCTAGAACATCCAAAAAGAGGTAAGGATCACTGTATAATTGAACTACAACACTGTTATTCCATCACATATTCACATTATAACTTATATTCTGATAAACAATAAAAAACGAGGGACCAGTAGAAAGGAGATACAACTTTGTAAATAAATATAAGGAAAAATTACAGCTATGGTATCAAACCTTCATTTAGTGGCAGACTTTATCCAAACCTTTGTTTTGTGCCAACGAAGGTCCCAAACGTTTCAAAAATATGCACCAGAGGTTCAAATGGACGGTTTCCGTCTAGTTGACCAAGAATAGTAGATTTTGATCAATGTTCACAAAATTAGGAGGGGGTAAAATGGTAACTTGACAATTTTATCATTAAATAAATTTTTAAAAAAAAAACAAAAACTTACAATCAATTTAGGGATAGCAAAAAAAATCCGTTCAACCCAATACCCGTGGGGCCCCGCCCCGAATGGGGCAGGGATTACCTACCTAATCGGGTAAACGGGGCGGGGGTGGGACAATGGTCATTAACCCGAAGTGGGTATGGGGCGGGAATGGAAAATATAACCCCGCCCCGTTACCCGTCCCATTTAAAGTTAATTTCAAATTTAAGTATTTTATCCCAAAAATAATAATAAATTTATCATCATTTTTAAAGAGAACATAAGTTGTTTTTAACAAATTAGTAAAAAAGTAATAATATTAAATATATAAAAAAAATAAAAACAAACAATAAAATAAATAAAAAATAAAAAGGAAATATAAATGGGGCAAGAGACTTGCCCCGCCCCGCCCCACCCCGAACCTGTCCCGTCCCGCTTTAACCGGGTATGGGAATGGGGTAAAGTAATAAAAATACCCGACGGGACGGGGGTGGGAATGGATGACCCGTCCCATACCCGCCCCGTTGCCATCCCTAAATCAATTTCTACTTCCCGCATCAACAGTGCCACACGTTACTGGCACTACCACCGCCACTGGTACACTTCCAGCACCACCACTACCGCCTCATCTGCCGCCTCCTCCCACCACCACCTAAAGAACAAGAAAGCTATTTGAGTAGAGTTCTATTAACAAGAATCTCAAATTCAAGATTCCCGAAATTTTCACTATCAGTATGAAAAATGTAAGAAAAAGTTCTCACTCAAAGGCAAGAAAAAGTTCATGGAAGATGCCCACAAGATTTTTTCTACATCAAATAAGAAAAAGGTAATAATTAAATCCATTTTACAATTGATGCCGGGAAGGAGAAACTGATTGCAAGGTTTTGTTTCTTTATTTTTTTTCTTTATTTAATTTATTTAATGAGAAAATTGTCAAATTACAATTTTACACTTCCTAATTTTGTCAAAATTGGTCAAAATCCACCATTCTTGGTCAACTGGACGGAAACCGTCCATTTGGACCTTCGGTGCATATTTTTGAAATGTTTAGGACCTCCGCTGGCGCAAAACAAATGTTTAGGTAAAATTTGCAACTAAATGAACAGTTTGATACCGTAACTATAATTTTTCCTAAATATAATTAGCTTATGATGATTGAAGTTGGTTTGGCATACTCATTTAACCAATTCCATCACCAGTGAAAAAAAAAAAGAAAAACAAAAAACCCACCACCGAGACGAATATGTATGGCTTGAACCTCTTTTTTTTTATCTTTAAAAAAAAAAGGAATTTCCCCTAAACAATTAAATAAATAATTTAGAATAATGAAAAATGATCACATTTTCCATCAAGAGAATCAATATCAATGCAATTGCCAAACCAAAAGAATAATACATATTTGGCATGCAATTGTGGATAGGATTTTAGTTTATTATTTTTTTTCCCACATTGATGTAGTTCAATACCGTCCAACTTGCATTACATGTCATAAATCCATTAGCAAGAGAAAGTAAGCAAAAGGTGAAACTCTCGACAACAACTTATAAACGCGGATGGTATTGTCATTGCATCAGCAAAAAAAAAAAAAAAAACTACTTTGACTTCAAAATCACGCATCCCATAAACTCATAAAGAGTGAATAAATCCTACACAAAACATATACAAATGAAAAAAATAAAAAATCCATGAAAATAGTTTGTTACAAAAACAAGCCGATGCCAGAATTGATCTGATACCGCTTGTTAGGGTTGATATCACTTATTGTGACACCAATCACCGGATTGATATGTTGAAATTATATGGCAAATAATAATGAAGTATATGATCAGAACAAAAGAAGATAAGAATATGACAGAGGAATTAGGAGATTTTATTGCACCACAAGAATAATGGAGAAGAGAGAAAAATATTACAATGATCCTATAAACTAGTAATCATAAATCTCACAATATAATTATGTTACAAAATTGTATAGAAGAGCTTAGTATTTATAGAAAACATGTAGGGGACGTCCAAGACCTCTTGGTAGAGTTGTTGATGAAGTAGGATGC
>CAIGRS010125487.1:0-17141 GCA_903798395.1 Fraxinus floribunda
ATGCACTAAGACTATACAACAATTGATTCACAAAAGATTTCAATTTAAAGTGCACAAATTGAAATCAATTGAGAGAGGCAGAGAGAGTTCCTTTTTGAAGAAAGAATAGGTGAGAGAATGAATTAAAAATCTGATCTAATTCCAAACCCTAAAAAACGTATATAGGAAGCTGCTGGAAGACCAAAAAATGGGCCACCAATTAATTAAGTATAGTCTAGCCTAATATTCACATTTCAGCCCATCTCTGCCAAGGCCCAATACTTCATTGTGCCATATTTTCTCCACATGATGTGAAGAGGAACCAACCATTAGAAGATGTGACACAACATAGGCCAATAATTCTTCGTGATGTGAGAATGTAAAATCGAAGTGTGCGTACTCAAACACATTGTATGAAGCCTCCACTCATGCACCTTTCATCAACTTATAATGCTTTCTCACCATAGATGGCCGAATGACCTTCTCCTTTTCGTCGAGCAACAAGATCAACGGGAATATCAATAAAGCCAGAGTATTCCCTGCAGAAATTAATGGAAGAAATAATTTTATTCTTTCTTGAATTATTCTTACAACTTTATGCCACTATACATAATACAATACAACGGAGAAGAAAAGAAAAATAATATTCTAACTTAAGAAATAAAAGATATTTCCTAATTTAATTTTAATTATACCATATACTAAAAATACAATCATCCCATAATTGATTCGAGATTTCTACACTCCCCTCAAGTTGGATCGTAGCTATTGATCATATCCAACTTGCATATAAAATCATCGAATATTTGACTTTGTAGCCCTTTGGTGAATACATCAGCAGTCTATTCTTTGGTAGGGACGTAGATCATGCATATAGTTCCATTTTCAACTTTCTCCTTAATGAACTGTCTGTNACACTCCCCTCAAGTTGGATCGTAGCTATTGATCATATCCAACTTGCATATAAAATCATCGAATATTTGACTTTGTAGCCCTTTGGTGAATACATCAGCAGTCTATTCTTTGGTAGGGACGTAGATCATGCATATAGTTCCATTTTCAACTTTCTCCTTAATGAACTGTCTGTCCACTTCTACATGTTTGGTTCTATCATTTTGAATTGGGTTGAGTGAGATGTTGATAGTTGCCTTTGTTACCACAATAGAGCTTAATTGGAACTTTCATTGAAATTTATAGCTCGTCCAAGAATTTTTTTTTAGCCATAGACCTTCACATATTCCTTAAGTAGCTGCTCTGAACTCTGCTTTCGCACTGTTTCTAGCTACCACATTCTGTTTCTTACTCCTCCAGGTTACTAAATTTCTCTATACAAAAGTACAATAGCCAGTGGTCGATCTCATATCTTATGTTGATCCAGCCCAATCAGCATCAGTGAATATTTCTCTCTTTTTTTCATTTTTCTTGAACAGTATTCCTTTCCCAAGGGAGCTTTTGAGGTATCTAAAAATCCTATATGCTACTTCTAGATGAGTTTCCCTTAGAGCATACATTTGTTGATTTACCACACTTACCGCAAAAGCAATGTCCGGTCTAGTGTGTGGTATGTAAATTAGTTTTCCAACTAGTAGTTGATATCTGTCCTTTTCAACGAATTCTTCGATGTATTCTGTTTTTCTTCCCGTATCTATAGGAGTGTCACTTGGTTTACACCCAAGCATACCAACTTTAGTTAGAAGGTCTAGAATATATTTTTGTTGTGAAACACCAATCGCCTTCTTCGATCTGGCTACTTCAATTCCTAGAAAATATCGCATTTGTCCCAAATCTTTTATTTCAAATTATGTGGCTAATCCTCTTTTTAGTCTTTCTACCTCGACTATATTATCTCCGGTGAGAATAGTGTCATCAACATATACGATCAGATCATCATAGTAGTTTTTGTCCCATCTTCAAATAATCTGAAAAATATAGGTATCCCTTTTTTTTTAACACATTTACAAACCTATCAAACCATGCCCTATGTGACTGCTTGAGGTCGTATATAGACTTTTTCAGTTTGTATACTTTATTTCCTTCAATTTTCTTAGAAAACCCAGGTTGTGGCATCATGTAGACTTCTTCTTCCAACTCCCCATTCAGAAATGCATTCTTAATACCAAGTTGTTAGAGTGACCAATCCAAATTTGCTGCCAGTGATAGAAGAACTCGAATTCTATTCAATTTTGCAATTGGTGCAAAAGTTTTTGTGTAATCTATGTCATATGTTTGAGTGTACTCCTTTGCCACTAGTCGAGTTTTGTACCACTCTTTTGTTCTTTTCTCTTGGTAGCTCCATCACCTCCCTCCCAAGTTTCATTGGTCTCCAAGGCTTTCATTTCATCCATTACTACATTTCTCCACTCGGGAATTTCCAAGGCTTCTTGAATGTTTTTCAGAATTTCTGTAATAAAAGATTAGAAACGAAAGTTTGAAATCCTGAAGATAAAGTATTATAAGCAACAAATTATGAGATATGGTGAATAATACATGATTGAGGTTGTTTCCTGAGAGCAATAGGTAGATCAGTGTTGAATGATTTTGGAGAAATTTCATGAAGATTTGGAGCTATCACCGGTTCCGACTCTCTTGGTACTTCGAGTGTAAGTTTTTCCTTACCTTTTGATTTTGGCTTTCGTGAGTAAACGATCATCTCCTTGTCACGTTCTTTCTGCTCTTCCTCTAAGTTTAAGTTCTCTTCTGTAGATAGCATATTAGGTAGGGTGTCATTGTATGTTTAGTGTTTGGACTAGATTCAGTGTTTGGAATAGACTCAAAGGGATTAAGAGATATTTCCAAAAATTGATCTTCACTTAAGTTCTCCCCCTGAAGAGAGAATTTTTTGAAGTAGTTCAAAGAAAGTGACAAACATTTTTTTGTGATTGGATCATAGCATTTATACCCCTTTTGTAGAGGTGAGTATCCAACGAATAAACACTTAATTGCACGGGGTTCAAGTTTGTTTCGATGGTAGGGATGTATGTAGACAAAGGCTGTACATCCAAACACTTTTAGTCGTAGGTTTAAGGTGATACGAGTATTAGGGAAGAATTTTTGGAATTTCTGGAGAGGAGTTTCAAAGTTGAGAGTGTGACTCGGCATTCTGTTTATAGGTAGGCTGGTGTCAAGATAACATCACCCAAACAATTTTGTGTATATTTGTAGTAAACATCAAAGATTGAGCTACCTCAAGGAGGTGTCTGTTTTTTCGTTCTGCAACCCCATTTTGTTGGGGAGTATCAACACAAGAACTTGGATGGATTATTCCATTTTCTTGAAGGTAAGTGCCCAATGTATTATTGAAGCATTATGTGTCATTGTCTGTGCGCAGAATTTGAATTTTTGTCTGAAATTGGGTTTGGACCATTGAATGGAAGTTTATGAACACAGTACGGACGTCTGTTTTTTCTTTTAGCATATAGACCCAACAAATTCTAGTATGGTCATCAATAAATGTGATAAATCATTTTGTGTTGGTACAATTATGGATTCGTGAGGGTCTCCATAGATCACCGTGTATTATAGTGAATGGTTTAGATGGTTTATATACAAATTTTTGAAATGATGAACGATGAAATGAATTTTGATTAAGTTTTTTTTTGATAACCGTAGATGTCCTAGTCAGCTTGCGCGCACCTCGACTAATCTCATGGGGCCCTGAAGTTTACGACCGGGTACTCACCTCAGTGGCCCTGAGAGGATTCGAATTGGTGACCATTGGTGAGCAAATCCAAAGTCTGATCAATTAAGCTACCCCTCAAAGTTAATTAAGTTTTTTTTAAGTATTATCTTTTTATAGCACTCGAATTTTAGGACCGGGGTGTCACAAATAGTATCAAAATTTTAAATACATGCAAAGTTTTGTTAAAAATTAACGGCTATAATTTTGTATGTCATAAATAAGATAAAAATTAGTTATTTATAATAAGATTTCTAGTTGTAATAGATTTTATTCTTATTTCTTGTTTAGAATATAATTTCTTTTTTTTTTTATTGATTAGATTAGAATTTCTCATTTCTTTTGGATTATGATTTTATTTTAGTTTCCTTATTTTAATTTCTTTATATTAGTAACATTAAGAAATAGTTTTGGCTATATATAGAATGCTTAGTACACTTTTTCAATAACCAATTCAAATCAATAAAAGTATTCCCTATATCGTTTCCAATGTTTTACTTTATTCTTATTTCAAGAATCTCAATTTTGACACGACCCGTTCCGGATCATCTTGTGGATCCGAAATGTGAAGTGCGTCGATGACAGACACTGACTAAATGTCAAATCGACCACCAAGACTGACTATGAATTACTACTAAACATATGCCAAATAAAATGATTATGAACAAATAATGCAATGGGCCCAAAATAATTACTTCGTGCTTTATCAAATAAATCATATCACTCTATTTGCCGTGTGACTATCACTTTGAAATCATCAAGCTCCTCCAGCTATAAAGAACCACTTGATATCTGGAAGAAAAATCGAGGAAAAATATATGAGTTGATATCTCAGTGAGTGGAGAACTTCGAAAATAATTATACTTTCTCATTTATACATTTTTATCAAAAATCGAATTGACATCATTTAACAGTTCACATTATAACAACATATAATGATAATTAAGATGTGAAACATCCTCATAACCTTGTATAATACAGTTTTGCTTCATGTACAGAAGCAAAACCAACAGAAAATGGGCCAGAATACTCACACACATAGGTCCCGCGATTTTTTTTTAAAAAAATACACAGTGAGGCCCACTCCATTGTGAGTATTTTGGCCCATTTATGTGGAAATATTTTTGTACATGGGAATTTTTTTGTAAAATATCACCTTATAGTTACGATATAATCATCGGCTACATCCATACTATAATCTCATCATAGCAAGTGTACGGGAAAATCCACAAAAAATGTACCCTCTGTCTGAAATATGTAATCTAGTAATACGTGCGTCGACTGCCCCTTGGGCTAAGCACTCCCGACATGGGCATGAGGCCCCCTCAGTGAACAAAAGTGAGTCTCAAAGACATATCATAATCAATACTAAAACATGGCCAATGCCTCTCAATGAACTATATGTATATGGTCAAGATCCCTTCATCTACATTCAAGACCTTTCAGTGTAATATAAAACACGGTCAGGCCCCTCAGTGAACTAGAAGAAGTGTATAATCACGGGTACTTTTCTGATCGATCTCAATTTCACATATATCACATATTCCAATTCAAAAATAATCCATAGATAATCTTTGAAAGTTGGCAATCACTGTATCCCGCTGATCCATTCTATCTCTAATTTATACAAAAACCACATTCAATCGCTCAAATTGTTGTTACATGACTCTCATCATGAAGGCTTGATTGTTTCTTGCGTGTGTTACACTCGTGTTACGACCTATTTTGCGTGAGTGCGTACTTGCGTGTCACTTTTCGGCTACACTCCAAGCGTCATTTCTTCTAACTTAGCTTGAATTAAGTGCACTAATCTTGGTTCTTCTTCTATGCCAACATGAAATTTGATGTTTTGCTCGTTGCAATCGAAGTCTCAGCCCACATGACTTGAACAAGTAATCCCATGGCTTCCTTGATCTTCTTTGTTCGCGATCTTGTTATTGGTTCTTTTTCCACAGTCAACAGATTCTTACTAGCCTTCGTCCCATGGTTCTCACCACTAATTTAGTGCTTAATTGGGAAAAATGACACTTCATGATTCAAGAAGGCATAGTTTTTGGCAACCGAATTTCACACAAGGAGATTGAGATTGACAGGGCCAAAATCCAAGTAATCAAAAAATTGTCTCCACCAACCTCGGTGAAAAGCATAGGAGCTTCTCGGGACATGCCGAATTTCATATTGGCTTCATCAATGATTTCTCAAAGATTACTAAGCTACTTTCCTCCTCAATTCAGAAGACTATTCCATTTAATTTATCATAAGTGTTTCCAGGCTTTTAACACTTTTAAAGAGAAACTCATCACACCTCCTATTATTGTAGCTTCGAATTGGGATCTTCCTTTTGAGGTCATGTACGACACTAGTGATTATGTCGTTGGAGCGGTGTTGGAACAAATGAGGGATAAATCTTGCATGCTACATACTATTCTATCCGGACCTCAATTATGCTACTATGGAAAGGAAATGCTAGGGGTGGTATTTGCATTTGACAATTTTAGTTCCTATCTTAGTGGATCTAAGGTGATAGCGTACACCGACCACTCGACCATTAAGTATTTTCTAGTAAAGAAAGATGTCAAGTCATAGTTGATTAGATGGGTACTTGTACAATATAGTCGATAAATGAGGACGAAGATGAATCATTGAGCACCAAAGGAGATTTTTGCAACGCCGGCTATCAACTGAAAAGATAATATTAAAAGGACTTTTGAGCTCCATTAAAATGAGTTTTTAGAGGAAAATATATTTTGGAATAGTGAGAATGCAAGGTTAAAAAATAAGGAAAAATTCTGAATTTACGTGGAACATTATTTTATGAGAGAATGTATGGTTTGAAAATGAGTTTTAGAAAATTGTATTTTTTGCAAAAAAAATAAAATAAAAAATGGAGCCCAAAAAAGGGCTATGGTTTTTGGGGGATGAGGGTGGTGCAAGATAAATGAAGCGAGCATAGTAATCATTCTAATATTAATACAAAAAATCACCTATTTCAGTTGATAAAAATCGTTGGGAGCGAGAAATGCAATATGAGGTTATATCTCCGTTTGAGGGACATGTAGTTGAAGGATGAGGACATAAATGATCTTTGAGACGTGATGGTAATTTTCGTAGGTGAACCCTCGTGTATTGAATGAGAAGTGAAAAATAGGATTCATGGTGTGAGGGTTGTGCCTTTGGGTGTTATTATCATTTCTATCATTTTTTTATGAGAGATGTACAACTAGTCACATTAAGCACTTGTTTGGTATAAATTAAAATCAGATTTTTAGTAGATTTTGATAGAATTTGATGAAATATATGGTTAAAAAGTTGTGGGGTTCATATAATATGTAGTTTAAATTAATTATTGACATTTACTTAAATTAAAATAAATTTTAATCGGTACCCAACATGGGCTTAGGGTATTCTAAACATTGTCAGAAAATATTTGACATTTTTCGTTTAATTATGAATAGTAGAGATTTCAATTTTAGTTATTAAAAAAATATTTGCCTCAATTTCCTCTTTTTAAACACCTTTTCCTTTTCATCATCTTTCTTTCTTTTTTATTTATTATGTCGTGATTACCCATCTATGGCTCGAAAAAAAATAAAAAACACTACTCTCCTCATGGGTAATTAAAGGCATTTTGAGAAAAAAGAATCACAAGTGCAACAAAGATAGAAGGTTCTGAATCTAAATGATGCGTTTGGAAGGTGAGAAGCTCAAAAGGCAACAAGAGAAACGAATAAAATGCTTCTCATAATCAGAGATTGCAATATTCATATCACGTGGCATAATCTTAATAATTAAAAAAAGGGTTATAAAAAAGCACTTGTTTTATAATTATTAAAATTATGTCACGTAAGATGGTTAGTATAACCATTGATTATTAATAACATTACTCAAGAGATAGATTTTGATGACAAAACAAATTCTTTTTTAAGTAGGCCTTTTTAAGTCCTGTTTGGTGCTCATTTTTTTGAATAAATATTTTTTTAAATAATAATTTTATAAAAAATGTTTAATTAAAAAGTAGAAACAAATGTTGAATTTGTGGGTAGAATATTTTATTGCATAGATGTGCCGTTAAAAATGAGTACATAAAAAATGTTTTTTTTAAGAATGATTAATAATACTATTTATCATCATCATGATGATAAAATATCAAAAATGTGACAATTCATTATTCATCAGATTTTTCTCTCCACTGTCGTATAAAATTTGAACGGTCCAATCACATTATTCCGCATGTACTACCACGTCATCGATGTTATGATCTCTCTTCCTCTCTCTCATTTCACGTAAAAATTAATCTGTTAAAAGTCCCATTATTCCGATATATTGCCACGATACTCCATTGTAACAATAAATAGCATTATTCCTAAATAAATTCGTGCGGTGGCACATCTTACCTTTGTAAACCCCAATTGAATCCCCGTTATCTGCTTCACTAGGCAAAACAACGAAGGAGCAGAAAATCCCACAATTATGTACGGGGGAGGTCAGTGTATCTCGCAGAGTCTCTCTCTCCCCCCCCTCCACACACACACACACGCATGTTTACACATAATTTGGGTATAATTTTACCGTCTTTTTTACTGCAGATGAAGTTTCGGCTGTAGTGGTAGACTTGGGTTCGCATACCTGCAAAGCTGGTTATGCTGGTGAAGATGCGCCCAAAGCTGTTTTTCCATCTGTGAGCCTACTAATTCTCTTATAATTTTTTTTTTCTTTTTTTGAACTTTTGTTTTGGTTCCTGGAGTTTTTCCATCTGTTTGTGTTTATCTGTTGAGTGCTTGATTAAGAAACGGACCATTGCCCAAATTAGACTAGTTGTTTGAAGTAGGTGGAAGACTTACCCTTTGAATGTAGTTGAAAATCTTGAACTTGAAGCAATAGAAGTGAGTGGAAAGAAGCACAGAGCAACAGTAACCTGAATGTTGAATGGCAGGTGAAATTCTTTTCCATATTTTAGTGGCCTTTGCAATTTCTAGGCTTTCCTCTGGGAGGATTATCTATTTTCCATAGCGTTTTGGTCTCCTTGGGAGGGAAGATTAACTCATATCCAATAGATTTTCTCAAATTTTTATTTTTTTCCCATGTCTCAGCTCATATTTGGCTAATGTTTATAACAGTCAAACCACTTTTTATCTACGCATTCGTCAGACCTATAAGTGCTACCTACTTGTCTACCACTCATTTCTATTTATCTAGAGGGTGTTTGGTAGAGATTAAAATCGGATTAAAATTGAAAAATTAGTCGTTATTGTTGACTTTTATTAGACGGATGGACCCAATAACTGGTATATTTTCAATTTTAATTCGATTTTGAGCCGTACCAAACAGGTCCTAATAATTTAAAATGTACAAGCTGTAAGTTTAGGATGCCAGGTAAACTTATGGATATTCTTGAGTAACTTAAGATAAACTTTCTGCAGGGCGAGGATGTTCAAAAAGTTTATTGTAGCTTGGAACTTGTAGCAAGAAGTAAAGTAGAGGTGGTTTAGGAGTTGCAAATCTTAGAAAAAAGCTTGGCTCTGCTTGGAAAACAGCTTCGGAGTTTTCCTTCTGGGAGTAGAGTGGCAAGAAGACAGCATGGTTTGAACCAAAATGATTGGGATTCCAGAAGATCTGTGAGGGGTTCCCTTAGATACCCTTAGAAGTTCATATCTATAGATTACTTCTTTTATTCAGTTGACAACATAGGATGTCGGGGCAGGGGATTTAATTTGTTTATGTGATGGTTGGACTGATTCATTACAAATTGCTATTTATTTCTAAGACTTTGTATTCTTTCGTTTCCTTAGAATAGCCCCATAATTTCGATTGGTTCGTTCACTAAAAAATATATAATGAATTCAATGAAATTTGTGGAAAGTGAGATCTTATACTTCAACATCTTTATTAGTCATTCATGAGAATGTTTAAAGGACTTCTTCTGAACTGAGAAAAATGAAAGTTAGGGCATCTTTATTGAGTAATCACGAGCAGGCGTAATGGAAATATAATTGACTTTGATAAGTGTAAAATGGGTGTGAGATCATGTAAAAATCAATAGTTTGAACAATTTTTTGGCTGATCTGGAATTGTAAACCGAGAGAGAACAATGAAATCTTTGAAGAAAAAGAGCTAGAAGTTTCTGAATAATGAGACACACAAAGATTTAATCATTCCTATTGATTTCTATGCATAAGGAGTTCAAGAGCACCCCTTTCTCTTCTTGACTTGACTTTATACCGATGGATGATTAGAAGATTCCTTGTCTGCTTGTTCTTCTAACAGTTGTAGTTATGCTTATATAATTAATAAATTCAAGTTTCTTATTCAAAAGAAAGAAAAACGAATCTTCTGAATGACAAACAAGAAACTAAGAAAGAGTAGAGATCACACCTAGAATCTGTAAGGATTAACTTGAGGTCAGCCTCACCTCTCCCGCAAGGTATTTCCAGGAAAAAGAAATATAAAGGAAGAAATTGTTGGACTAATTTGTATGGTATAGGCATCATTTCTAGTTCCACACCTAATGTGTTACTCTAATTCTTTTCATTATTTTACAAATCCATAGGATTTTAATTTTTGATTGCATTTACTCTTTCCTTTATCTTTGTATTAATATGTCTTGGATTAGGTTGTTGGATCAATTGATCAAATGGAAGTTGATGATCCTGATATTCCTGACAAGAATTCAGGATCTGCCCCAGATACCAAATCCAAGGGTAAGCGCAAGTTTTATGTAGGATCTCAAGACTTGGGATTCCGACGCGATCACATGGAGGTTAGTTGGTTTAGTTGCACACATTTTTTTAAAGATTTGGTTATCGTTATATTTTCTTGTGTGCTATCATAGAGCCCACTGAAATATCAGGTGCTGTCACCCTTCAAGGATGGAATAG
The DNA here is from genome assembly GCA_903798395.1 of Fraxinus floribunda. Classification (NCBI taxonomy): domain Eukaryota; kingdom Viridiplantae; phylum Streptophyta; class Magnoliopsida; order Lamiales; family Oleaceae; genus Fraxinus; species Fraxinus floribunda. Next base: position 10,531 of record CAIGRS010125487.1, read on the forward strand.
TTATTGACTGGGATATGGTTGAAAGCATATGGGACCATGCCTTGAGGTAATTCTTTGTTCACCTAACAAATATTTGTGATTTCCAGCTTTTCAGTACTTTTGCGGTAGCTTTGTCCAGGTGTTGAAGCCTACAGTTCTCTGTTAACAGGTTTAATGCATTTTCGACATTTTTAACGTGTAATTTCATAATTGCAATGTTTTAAATTGTAGGAAATGCCTGTTAATTGATCCAAAAGAGCATCCCATGCTACTTGCTGAGCCATGTTCTAATACCCAACAACAGAGAGAAAAGTAAGCTAACTAAAAGTCTGAAGTACTTTAGTGGTTCCATGAATTGTACTCCTGTGTCTGCATACTTTTATGTTTTTTTGGCATTTAAATTTCCTGGCTCCCATCTAATACAAAAAGTAAAACCCATCCAGAGCATGAGTCTATGCAGTTGTTCTTTGTTGCATTTGTATGTCAATTAATTGATTATTTGTTTTAACTTTTAAATATTATAATTTTTACCATGCATCTTGTTAATTTGTCCCCTGGTAATCTTTCCAGTTTTCCTTCCAGGGGGCAGTTAATCGTCACTATCTTTAACATAATTCACTTTAAAATCACTTTCAGTCTGATGTTGAATCAAAATTCATTGGGGATGTGGTAGGAAACAAATATAACATCTATACACATGGTTATCTAAAACTCTCAAGATTTAGGTGAAATGTCGTTGAAGAGGTGGGTAGGATAAATTTGCTAAGTTTGTAATTTATGACATATGACAGTGAAGACTTTCCAGAATAATGGCTAGGAGAGAAGCTTAAAACTAGATTCCTTAATCTCTGATACAGGAGTGGATAAGTTCGAATGTGAAACAAAAGTAATGTCTTGAGTCAAAACTAGTGCAAAATGTTCAGTGCAGATGTGTGAAAAAGAAAATTAGGTCTAGTAAGACTCCTTAATCCTTATTGGCCTGCTAGAGCCTTGAGCTCTTCATTTTCTTTATGATTTGTTAGTTATGATTTTTTATACAAAGGGGCTGCAACAAGTTCATTTCGATTTTAATAGTAGCACAGTTACTAGCATCAAGTTTATTTTTGTCTTTATCATATTAGGGTAAAACTGTGTTTTTTTTAATCACTATAAAACAATTAATATCATTTTGTCACATATCTGCCTACTTGAGTTTTTGGTAAAATATGACATTATGAGCTCTCTTGGCCTTCATTTAAATCCTAGAAGCGATTTTCTCACTGTTGCACTTTCTCCTCATTAGTCTGTTTTACTGCTTTTCCTGCACCAAATCCATGTTTCTGCTTCATTCAACTAGTTTCCATGGTTTGCCTTAATAGAGCAAGCTTCATAGGTAGAAGACAGAAAGTAGAAGCTGTAGAGATGTTAGCTGTAAGATGTATGGTTGAGTAGTTGTTTCAATCTTTTCAGGTTCTTCAGTGGCAGAAACTAGTAGTTGTTTCAATCTTTTCTGAGGTCCAGTAGAGAAGTTTTAGCATACTAGATGTACCACAAGTTAGGCTTAAGGAAATTTGAGTTCGCAATGAAGAAACAATCTCATGTTCTGAAAAAGTAAGCTGGTGTCTGATGAAATCCTGAATTGAGTTTTTTGGAAGGTCATATCTTATCATTGTTTTGAAGTCCTAAAAAGGCATTAAGGAACACTTGATGAAACTTAGTAACTGAGTGAGTGCTAGTTCGTCTCCTTTTGAGATCTTTGCAAATTCTGGTGAATGCAACATGTTTGATAAAAGTTCTGAGACGAAATGTTCAGAAAGCAACCGCAACATAAGTCATGTTGACCTCCAATATATGACTGTGAGATCAATTCATCACAGGAAAAGTGACTATAATGACCCGGCCCTCTGTGCCAAAGTTGTTTTATCATATGTATTGTTCACTTTGAGAGAGCTCGAGCCCATCTGACCGTTCACGAATTTCTATCGCGTTTCCAAATGTTGGAAGATTAATGTATTACACTAAAACTTCTGTTTTGGAGCTTGATTTCCACGCTGTGAAAACCATGGAATATTTACTGTTAATGGTGAACATTAACTTTTATTAGCTTTTTGAGAGGATTGCCATCCAAATGTTGACAGAAGTTTAAAAGAGCCTTGTTCCAGTCATTATAGTTGATTTATATTTCTACTTCCTTATATTGGTGGTATTAGTATCACTGTAAGTAGCTATGGTGTGAAACATTGACATTATCTTTGCATAATGGATTAATGCTTTTTGATTGGGAGGACAGTTTAGATGGTATATGAACATTAAGAAGGATGATAGCTGACTTACTTTTTGTTAAGATGGTATTGTTGCTTTAAGTTTTGGAGTTGCTTCTGTAAAGTAATGCTCAAATATACGAAGGCTAGCAAATGAAAAATGGAGGAGCTACTTGCCATGCCAATTTAGAATACTGTGCAGGTTGAAGGACCAAAGACGGTGAAACACAAAGAAGGATCGGAAGGATTGTTTGAATATCATATCAATCATGAGAAGTTGAAATATGATAACGAATAATAACTCAGGCAGGTTATTTAGGAGGCCTCCTAAGGTCTTCACATGCCTATTGCCTACAATCTGGCTCTTGATTTTGTTTATGACCTGAATTTTCTAAAAAAACTATCTCCACTAGCAAGTAAAAATACTGGAGTCTTTTGTGAACATCACTGAGAGTATTTTGTTTGTTGTCATATCAGGACAACATTGATGTTTATACTATAGACAGCTCATTATCATTTTTGTAACAGAAGCTTATTTGAGGTTTTTGAGTATTGTACGAGAATTTGAATGCTCATGTTTTTCTAAGATCCTGGAGGCTTGTTTCCCTTGAGAACTATGTCACTTTCTCTTTATTAATATTTTGTACAGCACTTTAATTGCTTCCCTTTGCACTACGGCTTTATAGTATTTGGAATTAGACTCCCTCCTTTCTGTTTTTAGCTATCTGCATCGAATAGTAGTTGCAGCTGATTGGGTAGACAGGAAGATTAAGTGATTCTTTCTCATGGCAGTAATATTTGCACAAAACTATATACAATACCAATTGCCTGATTCTTGCAAGGAACATTTAGAATTTAGAGCCCATTAAGTGTTAAGATTTTGCCTGGGAAGCTAATCATGATGCATTCCTGTGTGCCCTTCAATATGTTCAGGAAGGGACCATACTGATGATCTGTTGCTACAGTGTCTAGCAGTGTGGAATATTCATAGTATCTTGGTTTGTTTGTTGAAATCTCATGGGCTGTAAGTCAAAATTTTGAGGAACTCCTGCTGGCAGCTGAGATGGTTACAATTATGGAGGAGCTTTGATGGGTTTAAAGGCTTATCTGTATATTGAAGGTGTCGTTTTTGATACATCTAAACTTGACTTCCTCAAGGATAATCATACGTCCATTATTTATTTTTTTATATTAATTATTTAATATTGTGATCATACCGAGTGTCTTTTTCAATTAGGTATAGAACTTCTGATGCCGTTGTACTAATAGTTATCAATGGAAAGGCACCAAATATATTCCCCTCTTGCTTTGAGAGTTGAGAATTCTGATGGATGGGAAACCGTTTATAGACTATATGCTGTTTGAAGGGGCGTGAGATAAGAATAAAGAAGAGGAAGGATTCTTTGGTCAATTGTGAATCAGTTAAGGCGTACCAAGTCATCTTTATTTCAGTTTAAATGTTTTGTGAGTTGATGGTTGGATAAATTTGAAAGGATACATCAATATATTCTCCCCTCTTACTCTCACTTTCTTTGTACTACGGGGGTGTTTGACACCCATTTTAGTAGAAAAATGTGTTTTTGAATAGTGATTGATGAAGAATGTGTGGTTAAAAAGTAAGGAGAATTTTTAGGTTTATGTGTAATATTATTTTATTGATAGAATGTGTGGTTGAAATAGTAGAAAAATGTATTTTTGAATAGTGATTGATAGAAGAATGTGTAGTTAAAAAGTAAGGAGAATTTTTAGGTTTATGTGTAATATTATTTTATTGATAGAATGTGTGGTTGAAATGAAGAAAGAAAAAAAGAATGAGAATGAGAAAAAAATGGGTGCCAAATGGGGGGCTAAAAGACCTTAAGCTTTTAACAGTCCACTCCCACAAACTATTGCTCTTATATAAACTAAAAGACCTTGAGCTCTTAACAGTCCACTTCCACAAACTATTGCTCTTATATAAATGAGAGCAAATTTTGAATTCAAAAGAAAAAATAAAAAAATTATCCCCTGTTTGGGCCCCCATTATTTTTCATTAAATTATAATTCATTTTTCTCCCATTTCTTATCAACCACACATTCTCTAATAAAATAATATTAAATGTAAATTAAAAAAAAATTCCTTTTTAACCACACATTTTCCAAAACATCACTATTTCTCTCATTATAATGGGGGCCAAACGGGCGCTTAATTTATTTTCTGTTGGCATTAAGACTGCAAAACTTTAATGACATTGTAATCTTTATTCCCCGTTGATTATACTGTATTTTGTTCTGCAGCTGACATTTTATTGGTTTTTACTTATGCTAATTGCGAACTGTTGACTGACGACATGTTTGACAGAGCTGCAGAGATTATGTTTGAAAAATACCAAGTTCCTGCATTATTTTTGGCCAAAAATGCTGTGAGCTCTCGTGTCTATTCTGCTATCTGATTTAAAGGAAATATTTTTGAGCGCATTTATAAAACAATTGTTGCATTACTTCCTATTTATTTGACTCTTTATTTAACTATTTACTCACTATTTGCTATGTGCTTGTGCCAGGTCCTGACATCTTTTGCATCAGGCCGTGCAACCTCTTTAATTGTTGACAGGTTCCAGCTCATACACAACTGTTGAATTATCACCTCTTGCCTTCTGTGTTATGTAATGTTTTACTAACAGTGACTTCCACTTTAGAACAGCACTATTGGGCTTTTGGAACTTTTTGCCACCACCCTTACCTATTTCTTGGCAGAGGTTTTACCCCATTGCATATTAAGGATTGTGTTTGCTGCCATTGCTGTAAACTTGATCGAGGCTCTATTGATGCTCAATTCCTGATGATTCGTGCTCTTTTCAATTGTTTTTTTTTTAAATATGCTTTGGATTACCTTTGTGCTCATAGGGTTTATAAAACTCTACAGGGCGTATCCTGAGTACTGAAATGTGCATCCACAGATAATACATTAAGTGTATGTTTGGCAAAACTTAAATTAGTCAATCATATTTTTTATCTCCACATTTTGTAGGGCCTACAACTACTACCCACTTATTATCTATCCATTTGGTAGGACCATTAGCTTATAATTACTTAAATTTTAATTTAAGCACTACCAAACATGCTCTTCATAGGGATTTACAACTTACCATCCGCTCATTATTCACACATTATATAGGATCCACAACTTATAAGAACTTTAAAATACCAACAAATATTTGGTAAAACTGGCCCCTATATGCTGTACATTGCTTAAGTATATAATACTTGAAAATTATTTTTTAACTTTGTTTATTCGTAAAACCTATCTTTTGAAATCTAAGGTTTTCATTTGTTCAAAAGCGTCAAAGATTGGCGTTAGTGATTGCTCTTGTATTTAAAGTTGCAACTGAAAATTAAGTAAAACCGGCATAGACAAGGTGATAGTGAAATTGAAAAGGTCTGTACAAGGAGAAATTAAAGAAGACATGATATCCATGTTTTTGTTCTTAATGACTTATTCTTCCTGCATGCAATTTAAGTTTTTTACTTTATAGCGACCAAAAATTTCAGTCATCTATTTTCTTTCTTTAATTTTTCATGTGTGATTTTAATAAGAGTACTTACTAGCTCATGAAACTGTTGGTTGATTCAGTGGTGGAGGGTCAACTACTGTGGCTGCAGTACATGATGGATATGTTCTTCAGAAGGTAATCAAATGTGGAATTGTTAGTTAAATATTTTGTTTTGAACTGATTATATTATGTTGGATATGAGGTCGTTTCATATCAAATTGGAAATTATATTTTGTGGATGCATTTTTTTTTCCTGTCTTTTCAAATATATTTTTCTGACAGGATAATATTATGTCCTTTGCTCTTTGACAGAGCTCCTTTGTAACTCTATCAAGTTAGAATTTGGTCAAAATGGTAATACATGAAAAATCAGCTCTTGTTTAGAAATACTAATATTGGTACATATTGCACCTTTATTAACTATTATTGAATAAAACAATGGAAAATACAAAATGAACTATACTAAGTTTGTTAGATATATACTGAATAGTGCTAGTGTAATTGAGCAATGATCAGTTCGAGTCCCCTCAGGGCCACTGAGGTGAGAAACAGCTGTAAACTTCAGGGCCCCGTGGGATTAGTCGAGGTGCGCGCAAGCTGGCCCGGACATCCACGGTTATAAAAAAAAAAGTGTAATTGAGCAATGATAAAATATATTCGTAGTGCTATAGTTACTTGATATCTTCATCTTTTTTTACTTATTGTTAAAGAATGTAGCAGATTTTTTTTTTTCCCAAAAGCTAAGGGGCCGTTCTCTTCGTGTTTCAGTTTTGTGTTTTGAGTTTTGAATTCGTTTTGTGTTTTGAGTGTCTATTTTAAAATTCTTGAAAATGTGTTCTTTTTACCATTCTGAAAAACT
>CAIGRS010125489.1:4162-14785 GCA_903798395.1 Fraxinus floribunda
TTTTTATGTACAAGAGCCTGTTTGGTAGAGATTAAAATCGGATTAAAATTAAAAAATTAGCCATTATTATTGACTTTTATTAGTCGGGTGGGACCCAATAACGACCATATTTTCAATTTTAATTGAATTTTAATTGTTACCAAACATGCTCCAAATAATGCAACCCAAACTAAGATACAGTCATCAATGGACAAAATACGAAGGCTTATTAATGAAAGCGATACCAATACAGAACGTCATACAGTTAGAGGAGATGAAGGAAAGATCATGCTTACTTGGAGGTTAAGGAATATTTTTTTGTAAATGATTGCCACGTGGCGTGACTAGCGACAAGCCAGGGTCCAAATGATTGGAGAGACGTAGAAGTCAACTTTACATTATCTATATTTTTTAAAAACATGTATATTTCACAAAGTTTGACTTGAACCACATTCTTAATTGTACATTCAACTGCTCCCTGATGATAATACCTGGGCTTTCTCACCAATCACCATTGACCAATCGAATCTTAAATGAAAATTCTACTCTCTTTCATCCAACCTCCACCCTTGTAAAAGTATAGCAATTAAAGCAACCCAAAATACTATGAAGTCGGTAATGGACAAAATCTGAAGCCATACTAGTGAGAGTGATACCAATACAAGAACAAAGAGATGGTCAATATGAAGGAAAACCTTATGCTTACTTGGAAGTTGAGGAATATTCTTTGTAAACAATCACCACGTGGGTTGATTAGCGATAAGCAAGGATCCAAATGATTGGAGATAAATAGAAGTCAGCTTTGTGCTTTTGCATTACCCCCATCCCCCCACCCCCCTTCTTCTAGCTCCACAAAGTTTGACTTGAACTTCATTATTTATCTTACATTCAACTGCTCCCTGATGATACCACCTTGGTCTTTTCTCACCATTACTCTCAAAGGTCATCACTGTATATGGAAAAACCAACATAATGGATTCATCAACACACACACCCCAAAAAAAAATAATAAAAAAAAGGTGCAGTCAGATCATGTTCACCTATTTGATGATGATAAAAATTAACAATAGTAGTAATAAATAGTAAATAATATTTATTTCTAATTCTATCTTTATTGCCATAACACTAGCAATATTTACTTCACAAGAGTGCTTGTTATTTAAGCACCAACACATTAACAGTTATATGAAATAAAAACTGTTGAGAAGCCACACACAATGCTGACTTTCATCAATGAAAAATGTAAGCAACAAGAAAAAGACTTGTGCAAAATATCTGAGACAACAAAACATTTGAGTTTACCCTAATAGCTAATAACTTATCCAAATTATTTTAAGTCATTATAAATTACACAGAGCAAACTTTTGACTTGACATCCGTAACCTAGAAGAAGAGTTACTTAAAAAAGATAATAATTATCATTAATTTCATTGTCGCAACAAGAAACTTTCAAAAGGCACATAACTACTAACTTTGTTCAAGACATAAATACAAGAGACATGAACGTCTACGCAGACACCATAAGGAAATAAACTCTCATCTGATTCTCATGACAAACGAAGAGAAATCATAACCAATCGTAAATCAAGAAAAAAAAAATGCATCAGACGGCCAGCTCCAATCATCGTGGCTCGAATCAAAATCAGACTTAACTATTCGATATTCAATAATTTGCATCTCAATAGAAGCTTTATTTGTCAAGACAAGAAGTATACAATGCAAGATACTAAATAATGTGGCTCAAACACACCCTAATATTAAGGTAGCATTTAACTACCTTCTCCAACAACAGTTGGGCAAGAATTTCAATATGATAAAACAATGAAGGATTCTTGACTAAAGTTCTCAATCCCAAGGAAAAAAATATTCTCAGGATCATTAGTTAATTTCGAATAACATGAGGAATGGTACTTACCCACTTGCATCCAGAATTTCCCTTGAAATTTTCATCTTCTTGGTGGTTCCCTTATGGAGATCTTCAAGTGTACAAGGCAACTTCTGCTCGATCGGAGCTCCTTTTCGTGGTGCTGATTGATATCCACCACCGCCACCACCTTCGCCCAAAGACGCAAACATATTATCATCAAACATGCCACCAAACCTAGCACTCCTCATTCCACTACCACCACCTCCCATTCCTCCAAAGGGGCTTGAAATTCCAAAAAACTCATTAAATATATCATCAGCATTTCTAGTATTGAACCGGAAAGATGTAGGTCCACCCCCCGTAGAGAAGAAGGTAGGCCCTCCAGCTCCACCAGCGTCTGGCGGTGGCACCTGCCCCTTCAGCCCCTCTTCACCGTACTGATCATATACTGCTCTCTTCTGACGATCACTTAGCACCTGGTAGAAAAACAATAATTAGTTTACTTGTACTTCATCCCCGTAATCATAACACAATTCCAATGCCTTGAATATTATGAGCCAAAGTAAAAAGATAAGATTTTGAATCATATTCATCACCAATACATAAAAGATTAATTTTTTTTTTAAAATCTAACAGATAATCCAAGAACATAGACCAAAACCCTAATCATAAAATCGGCTCACATCAAACCCGCATCAATTAATAAGTTCTGACAAAAAAATTTAAGAACTTACATCATAGGCTTCAGAAATCTGCTTGAATTTGGCTTCCGCTTCTTTCTTATTATTGGGATTCTTGTCGGGGTGCCATTTCATGGCGAGCTTTCTATAAGCCTTCTTCAAGTCGTCATCTTTCGCACTTTTATCCACCTGCAAAATCTTGTAATAATCCACCCCCATCTCCCCTTCGGCGCTTCTCTTTCTCTTCTTCACTTTGCCAAAATTTCTATTTCCCCTCTTCAAAATTAATTATTTCAAAACCCCAGAAATCTTGAACAAATTTAGCAACAAAATCTTAGTCTCTTTAGTTTGTGAATATTTGGCTATGAAATGTGTGTGGGTCTAGAGTTTATAGATTATTGGCATAGCTTTCTGTGTCATATGTGTTATTTAAGAGAATGTGTGTGTGACAGATCAGAAGAACACACACTGCTCTGGATACATACAAGCGAACTGTGGAACCTTCTGGAAACAGCTCGCAACTTTTAGTTACAGTTACATGGATTGACAATTATAATTGTCACAGTACATTATAGTCCGTCGAATTCATCACAATGGGTGACTGAAAGACGAGAATCAAGATCGTAGTGTTGACATTTTTTACATAATTTTTCCTATTTCCTATATTTTAAACGCACACAATCATAAAAAAATATTTTTTTTAAAAGAATTACTTCTTAAAATATCTTTATCATATTGAATTGGCACATTCTTGAGTGTATTCAATTGGAACTTTTGAAAATTTTGATGAACTTTTTTTAAAGTGATGATTTATGTGGATTTCATGGATTTTATAGAGAAATGTATGGAATTAGTGAAATCTTTTATACACTTTCATAAACTTTCATTTTAGAAACTTTTGTAGATTTTTAAAGGGAAATGAGATAGAATTTATGTAAATTTAGTACAATATTATGAAATTATCACATACTCATCGATGTCTCACAATTCTCCATTCTCCTTCTTTTTCCCCCCATATAATAAATTTTTTTTTAAAAAGAATAATTATAATATACCTTTAAAAATAAATAAATAAAATATATTTAAATTTAAGTATGAATTAGTCTATATAAAATTTTATAATTAAATTAAAAATAAATATTTTTTAATTCTTTCATAGAAAATATAAATAAACAATAAGAGAGAAAAAAAGAAACTAATCAATAGAAAAAAATAACTTTTAATTATAACTCTAATGTTTGCAGAAGGGAAAATGAAAGAGAAATATTAAAAATATATATATTAATTTCTTTTTTGTTTTATATGAAAGTCTTTCAAAATATTGTGATTAGCGAGAGACAAATTTTGAGATTTTATTTTAGTACTTTCTGCTTAAAAGTTAGTAAAGTCTCTAAAAGTTTTAATTGAATACACCGTGACTTTTAGAGATTTTTTAAAAATTTATAAAAGTCTCAATTAAATATACAAATACTTTTATAGAGTCTCCAAAAGTCTATATTGAATACTCCTAAACCTTTTAAATCCTCAAAAGTCATTAAAAGTCTCAATTGAATACACACACTTAGAGTGTATTTGATGCACATTTTTTAGAGTAATATTATTCATCATCAGTGGGGTTACAAATACAGTTTAAGTAGATTTAAATGATATGTTAAATGAAATGTGAAATTAAATGAATTATTTAATTTCACATATCATTTAATGTCACATTAACGTCCATAGACTGTGTTTGTAACCCCAGTGAGGATGAATAGCATTACTTCATTTTTTAGGAAATAATACATTTTTTTGTGATGTGATGGTAAATATGTGGTTGAAGAAGAATGAAAAGTTATTGATGTGATGAAAAATATTATTTTATTGAAAAATGTGTGATTGAAAATGAGTAGAAAAATGAGAATGTGACTCTAATAGGGGCTTAATTTGTTTGATTGGTTCTAATTTTTTTCGATGATACAATTTGATTTTTACAACAATGTTAGTGTTATGTTTTTATTTTGTCCACGAGATGTTTTTAAAATTATGAAATATTTCTAAAAAAGGATTATGAGAAAAATAGAAAAGACATTCTCGATAACTTCTTATCTTATCTTATAAAAAAGATCTCTTTGTTGATTTAAAAAAAAAAAAACAATTTAATACTCAAAAATGTATCTTGATTGAAAGTTTTTTTTCTCTCTCTCTCTCTGGGTACTCTTTTAACATTTTGCACCAAATGTTCTCTATTTTTCTGAATTTTTTAGTAATATTTCCATTTTTTCATGTATTTTTACCCCCATTTGAATATGTATATGACCGTAGAATTTTCTACAGAAAGTTAAGAAGACATAAATTGTCATTTATTAGTATTTTTTTTTAAATATCCATACATGTCAGTTGAGTTTTTCGTTGTCAAATTGATTATAAAAGGTGGCAATAAAGTGCAATTGCCTCTTTAAGTGGTGTAACTTGTTTGTGGATCGAGTGTGGGTCTTCACTACCTACGTAGACATCTCAAAGCTAAAACTATGTGAGTAGATACACGATCAGATGCTTGAGAAAAGGCACGTGGATGCATGACCATTTCGCATGGCATTATGTACCCTTATGGGCGATATGCGCATTGCATGCAATTGAAATCTATTGGAGATACGCCTATTGGTCATGATATTCATTGGAAGGTTGACCACGTGGAAAATTTGATGGTGCTTATGGGGTAATATCTCTTTCCCGTTGATATTTCATCGAATATTTGTCCAGAGTACATTTCATGTGGTCTTGATAGAGTGGGCAATACTCGAATGAGAATCCATGGGTATTGAACCATGTTTCATGTGTTGTGCTTACGAGGCACAATATTTATGGCAAGCACGTGTTGCATTAAAAGTTTGTATTAGTATAAATTGACAACGAACAACAATATGGTCTACACTATCCATGTGCCGTAGCTCGTTGGAATACTATCTGAATACGAGGTTGAGCCCTGCTACATGGTGGCCCTGGCCATCCAGGGGCACCACGTGGCCATATATCTTTTCACGTACGAGGTTGTACTAATGGATTTAGGGGCAGCCCTCTTCTATTTTTAAAGTGTAATTTTTTGTTTTTCTTTGTGTGAATTTTCTTTTTATGTGGAAATTCCTTTTTTTTTTTTTTCCCACATTATAGCCCAATTTAAAAATAAAATAAAATTAATTCGACTCTAGATCCGTTGGAAATTGGTAGGGGCCATAAAAGGAGTTCTACATCTAAAAGTTTGACAAGAGATACTTTGACACTCATTTTTTCAAAACTCATTTTCAATTACATTCTTTCATAGCACAATATTACACGTAAATCGATTTTTTTTAATCTCACATTTTCCAAAAAATTACTATTCCAAAACTTGTTTTCCCCCAAATTTCCATTAAAATGGAACCCAAACACAGGCTAAATCATGGTTAAGGATGTCCAAGACAAATATCTTGAAATTAAAAAATGTACGAACGAATTTCAGTGTTATAAATGCCTAGCGATTTGAGTTTGGTCCATTCATATTGGAAAGACTACTAAATATATAGGGTCTGTTTGGTACAGATTCTGATTTTTTACAGTAAATCAATTCTCATTTTCAACCACACATTCTTCAATAAAATAATATTTTCCATCACATCAATAACTTTTTCTTCTTTTTCAACCACACATTTCCCATCATATCACTATTCAAAATCAATTCTTCCTCCACAAAATCTCTACCAAACAAGCTCTNGTTGTTCTTGATTCTCCAATTCTACAGTAAATCAATTCTTATTTTCAACCACACATTCTTCAATAAATAATATTTTCCATCACATCAATAGTTTTTTTCTTCTTTTTCAACCACACATTTTTCATCATATCACTATTCAAAATCAATTCTTCCTCCAAAAAATCCCTACCAAATAATCTTTACTTTACAGTCACAGTTGGATTAACATGGAATGATGGATCCTAAAGTTGAAGATCTTCTTTGGAATTTGCCGAAATAAGGCTCTTAAATGCTGGATTATTATAATAAATGTAATATAATCATTGTCATCGTCTTTATTTAAGATGGTCGTTCTTTAAGTGTTAAACGTATAGTAACAACAATGTGAGTTTGTCGTGATGGAATGGAGAGATTGACGATGTTTGAGTTATTATTGGTTTTGGGTCGGGTCTGGTTTATTTTTTGTGACCTAGATTTCGAGGGGATGGAAGTGACAAACTGTGACGATTAAAGAAAATAGTTGCGAATGGTGATGGTTGGTGCAAGGACAGCGATGATGGTGCTAGACTTTTATGGCGCCTAAATTCTCTGTTTAGTTTCCCCTCGAACGGGAATCAATTTCTTTGAACGGGTTCAAAATCAAACCAATTTTTTTCCCAAATTCATGCATTATTTTCCAAATGAAGTATTTTTTAGTTTTTAAAAGAAAAGCAGTGTAGTTGTAAAAATTGACAATGAATTAAAACAATGATTTGTATTAAAAGTTGCTTCCAATTAACAGTTAACAATGATGAATCAAAATGTTAAACCATTTGTTTTTTCCTGAAGTTAAAAAAGTTCAAATAGCCAATTGGAGTGGCCAGCCATCGCAACTGATTGGAAATCATGAGAGGGAATTTATTCCCGACATAATAATTCCATGAATAACATGAAATTTATTCTCGCACACAAAAGTCAAACCCCTCAAAATGTCTATCACGCAATTTATGTACACTCCAAAGAAAATATGATAAAGTTGTTGTAGATGTGTGACAAAAATTTCATATCGACTATACATGAAATCCTAGTGTTCTTGATAGGGATTTCAAGATAGAATTAATTTTGGTACTCATAAATGATGAAGTGTCAAATTATTCTGCAAAACTTAAATAAGATTAATACTCAAAAGAATACATATATTAATTGGAAACATAATACACTTACAACCTTACTCAGAATTTCATCTTCTAATATTAAAATAAAGACTGCTATAATATTTTAGTAAGGACTGGCGTCTCTCTCCTTTTCTTTTTCTCGGTCTAATGTATTTAAAGTCTCAGTCAATAATGGTTACTCTATGAAAATTCTATAATAATATAGGAAACTGAACATGTGGAATTGTGGATTGAGAAAAAGGAATTGGATAAACGGTTCAATCTTTCCAATTTTTGTCACAAGGGAAGTTACGGCGAACAAAGGAATGAGCTTAAAATGTGTTGATTCTGAAAAAATTTGTCAATGTAGTGAAAGAGCAAATATTCTTCTGAAGAGAAAATTCAAATTGTGGCTTCAATGGTCATATATGCACGGCTAAACAATTGCGAAATCTTCTACCAATGTTATTTAGTCCCACTATGATTACAACCATAATCTGTGTGGAGTTAAGTGATAGATTAAATAAAAAGTGGATTAATTAATGCCACATTAGCATCACATAAATTGAGATTGTAACTTTAATGGAATTATATAGCATTACTTTTTTAGGAAATATCATTTTATGGCAAAATTGAGTGAAGCCTCTATGTAGGCATATAAAATACAAAGGGTTTGTTTATGTAATCTTCGTCTTTCATTCATAGCACAGTTGCAGCAATGTTAAATTCTTGTATTTCATACTTGTACTTTTTTGTGATTTTTATTCTTCTCACTATATATTATTCTTACATCTCATTAATCTTGATGGAACTAATAGCGTCATAATTTCCTAATAGATTACATAAAAAAAAATCGGCCCCCTAAAGAGCTGGGCTTGAGGCGAAGGCCTCTTGGGCCTCTTCTCATGTCCGGCCTTGTAGATACACGATCAGATGCTTGAGAAAAGGCACATGGATGCATGACCATGTCGCATGGCATTATGTACCCTTATGGACGATATGTGCATTGCATGCAATTGAAATCTATTGGAGATGCGCCTATTGGTCATGATATTCATTGGAAGGTTGACCACGTGGAAAAATTGATGGTGCTTATGGGATATCTCTTTCCCATTGAACTTTCATCGAATATTTGCCTAGAGTACATTTCATGTGGTCTTGACAAAGTGAGCAATGCTCGAATGAGAATCCATGGATATTGGTTTCATGTGTTGTGCTTACGAGGCACATGTATGGCAAGATATTGTTGCAATCACGTGTTGCATTAAAAGTTTGAATTAGTATAGAATGACAACGAACAACAATACATGCTACACTATTCATGTGTTGTAGCTTGTTGGAATACTAACCGAATACGAGGTTGAGCCTATGGTGGCCTTGGCTATCCAGGGGCGCCACCTAGCCATATATCTTTTCTCATACGAGGTTGCACTAGCGGATTTAGGTGCAGCCTCTTCTATTTTGGAGGTGTAAATTTTTATTTTTCTATGTAAATTTTCTTTTTATGTGGAAATTCCTTTTTTCTTTATTTTTTTACATATTAGCCTGATTTAAAAAAAATTAATTCGATTTTGGATCCGTTCCTATGAGGTTGTTGGAAATTGGTAGGGCCCATAAAAGGAGTGCAACATCTAAAATTTTCACGAATGATACTTTGGCACTTATTTCTTCAAAATTCATTTTCAATTACATATTTTTCCATAACATAATATTATACATAAATCAATTTGTTTTTTAATCACGCATTCTCTAAAAAATTATTATTCCAAAACTCATTTTCCCCTAAATTTCCATTAAAATGGAACCCAAAGGCTAAATCATGGTTACAACTATTTGTATCAATCCACTGAAAATCAATTTTCAAGTTGATCGAACTATTACGCCAATGAACTAGGATATTCTAATACCGTGTAATGGCTCAACCAAACTGTAGAGAGGGGAAAAAAGAAAAAGAAAATAAACTCAGCAGATTTCATTTTCCCAAATGAAATTCTAAACCTGGGATTTTGCCCTTCTTAAAACGGTCAACTAATTCTCCTATGAATAATTTACCCAGAAAAACTTTTTTAAGGATGTCGAAGACAAATTTCTCGAAAAAAAATGAACAAACAAAAACAGATTAGGGAATCAATTTCAGTGTTATAAATGCCTAGCGATTTGAGTTTGGTCCATTCATATGGGAAAGACTACGAAATATATGTTGATTCGATAAGGCTCTTAAATGTTGGATTATTATAATAGATGGCCGTTCTTTAGGTGTTAAACGTATAGTAACAACAATGTTAGTTTGTCGTGATGGAATGAAGAGATCGACGATGTTTGAGTTATTATTGGTTTTGGGTCGGGTCGGATCGGATCGGGTTTATTGTTTGTGACCTAGATTTCGAGGGGATGGAAGTGACAAACTGTGACGCTTAAAGAAAATAGTTGCGAATGGTGATGGTTGGTGCATGGACGCCGATGATGGTGCTAGACTTTTATGGCGCCTAAATTCTCTGTTTAGTTTCCCCTCGAACGGGAATCAATTTCTTTGAACGGGTAGTTTTAGTTTGGCAAAAAAAAAATTCCAAATTCATGCATTATTTTCCAAATGCAGTATTTTTTAGTATTAAAACAATGATTTGTATTAAAAGTTGCTTCCAATTAACAGTTAACAATTATAAATCAAAATGTTAAACCATTTGTTTTTTCACGAAGTTAAAAAAGTTCAAATAGCCAATTGGAGTGGCCAGCCATCGCAACTTATTGGAAATTATGAGAGGGAATTTATTCCCGACATAATAATTCCATGAATAACATGAAATTTATTCTCACACAAAAATCAAAAGCCATCAAAATGTCTATCACAAATTATAATTTATGTACACCGCCGATTTTAAATCTCCTAGAGTTATCGACTCCAAAGAAAATATGATAAGTTGTTGTATATGTGTGACAAAAAATTCATATCGACTATACATGGAATCTAGGGTGTTCTTGATAGGGATTTAAAGATAGAATTAANGGAATTTATTCCCGACATAATAATTCCATGAATAACATGAAATTTATTCTCACACAAAAATCAAAAGCCATCAAAATGTCTATCACAAATTATAATTTATGTACACCGCCGATTTTAAATCTCCTAGAGTTATCGACTCCAAAGAAAATATGATAAGTTGTTGTATATGTGTGACAAAAAATTCATATCGACTATACATGGAATCTAGGGTGTTCTTGATAGGGATTTAAAGATAGAATTAATTTTGGTACTCA
>CAIGRS010125501.1:0-22090 GCA_903798395.1 Fraxinus floribunda
TTTTGGTTAGTCAATCTAACTTGCTTATTTTGATACTCAAAATCGTCGTTTTCAATCATCTTTTAGTTAAAAAAAAAAAATTCGGGGGCTCCGCCCTCGAACCCCTGGGAGGGGGCCCTGCCTCCCTCCACCCCTCGTATTTTCGTCCCCCCCCCTCCCCCCAACTAAAAATTCTGGCTACGTTCCTGCCAACAATGTTAGTAGTTATGGAAGTACAAGCAACGGTGCTGTTGATAAAGTTGATCTGGATGCCGACTGCTTCGATTATGAAATCTTGTAGGATACTTGACAATTGGAGAACAGATTGGGCAAGTGCATTCCATGTTTGCATCTATCTATACGTATTCTGTAAATGATGCAAGATGTTTATTTATTTTTAATTTTTTTTGTATAGATGATTTTACACTCTCCTATTTTGTTAGAAAATGGTCAAAATTTATTTTGGGGGTAACTAACGACATTTTGGATGGAAACCGTCTAAGAGGGAGAGCTGGGAGACATGCAATAGTTGAAAATGTCAGGGGTGATTGTTGTAACATTTGAAAGATTTGAGAAAAGTCTGCTAATATTTCAAAGGTTTGAAACTTTGCTGCAATTTTCTTTTTTTTTTTTTGTTCTAAGCCCCTGTTTGGTGCACATTAAAATTTTCATTTTCATTCTTTTACTCATTTTCAAGCATACATTATTCAATAAAATAATATTTTTTATCACATCAATAACTTTTCCTTCTTTTTGAAACACATATTCTCTATTAATCTACTATTTCAAAATACATTTTTTCAAAATAATGTGGCTCAAACACACCCTAAGTAAAAGAAATAAGACCGTTGCTCTTTCAAAAAGTCACTTCTTTATTTATTTCATGTGACAAAAAGATGACATTTTACTTTACAATTCATTTTTTTCATTTCACCTTACCTATTCTATCCCTTCTTTTTTAAAACATGCTTACAGTACTTACCAAAAATGAGAGTATAAATGGAAATCACAAAGACGACAAAATAGAGAAATCAATTCCCTTGTAGAAATGGTGGGTTACATGATTTGATAGGAAAAAGAATTCCACTCCCAACAATGGTGCATGGACAAGGGCTATGCGTACAAAAATCCTGCACATGTAGCAGAATTCCCATATCTATACGTAGGTGATATGAGAGTGTGTTTGATGTACATTAAAATGAGAGAATGCATTTTTTTGAAGTGATGTGATGAGAAATATGTGATTGAAAAAGGAGGAAAAATTATTGAAGTGATGAAGAATATTATTTTATTGAATAATGTGTGGTTGAAAATGAATAGAAAAATGAGAATGAAAAAATAATGTGGGATAAACAGGGCAATATCTAGCATCATTGTAATATTTTATAATGAGATTCCATTTGTAATTACCTCTTTCTTCATAGTTATGGTCTAGAATGCAATTTAACAAAGTATTGGGCCGTATAAAGAAATTCTCCCATCTATGATACTTCTTCGTATCCTCACAATCATAAACATTCTTTATCGTAATAATTCGTCAGCAGAAGGATCTACCCAAAACTTTACGAAAAAAATCCAAAATAAATTCGTCTGCTGAACCCTAACCCTAATTCTTACATTCTGTAATTACAATCTCAATACCAATGGGCAGCGACGCAAGTGAACCCACGCGTCGCAATCACCGTCGCTCAGTTTCCCCCGGAGACTCGGAGGAGCCTTCCAAACGCCGAAAACACCACCGCCACCATCGGCATCACCGCCACCATCACCACCGACACCGAAGCAAGAAAGAGACTGAGATAACGTCGAAGAAAGTAGACGAGGAACTGGAAGGAGGAGGAATTGGTGAAATTCAGGTCGAAGAAAGAAAATTGGAACGTGAAGTTATGAAAAATGGATATGAGGGTGCGGTTGGTGAAGTTTTGGTGTCGACTGGGACGAGATTTATGGGGGTGGATTATGACATGGAGGAAGGGGAGATTGTAGAGGACGGTGATAGAGAATTTGGGGAGCAAACGAAGTTGGATTCTGATGTGGAGTCGGGGGAAATTGAGACTGAACGTAACGACAATACTAAGACGGTGGGTTTAGTTTTTCCTCCATCTTTCCCATATTCTTCTCTTACTATTAAATTCTTGATGCAGAATTTTTTTTGCATTATTGGGGTTTTAAATTGTTGGCAATGGCAGTTTGATGACCCAGAAGTTTAGTCAAGATGTTTGTCTTCAATTTTTATTTAGACACACACACACACACACGCACACACACACACTTACTTTTGCTGTCAAGACAGATGCACACTTGCGCGACTGAAAGAGACTTAGATAAATCACACAGAAAAGTTCTACATGTTGTCAACTGCAAGTCTTTCAAATTTTGCTAAACTGGAGAAAATCTTATGAAGCTTTAGGTTAGACATGCATATTGACCTCATGTTCTTGTATGTTAGATCTGATGCTGAATCAATATAGAAAAACTGACACTTGAAAAAATCACTTTGTTGTTGACCGAGGATACGAATCAGATCAATTTTTTTGTAGAACCAACTTCTGGAGGAAATAATTACTTGTATCTATTGAAAAATGGAGCTTGATGTTGTTAGACAAGAAAATCACATTGATTTGGAATCAAGATGATTATTTTGTTGAAGTGCCTGAAGAATAAATTTTGGGTGTTCTTTTCTTTTCGGAAGAATATGCTAAAGTTACCATTATTTATTTAAAAAACTATGATTTGCAGACATTTTCTTTTCTCTGTGATTTTGGATCCTCGGCAACCAAGTAGGGCACCATGTGGTCTTGTGAATTGCTTGAATTTTTTGCTTTGATGATTTTCAGTGACAACTTTAACTGACTCTAAGGTCATGGCCTTTCTTACAAGTACCATATTTGCACTACACACACAATTATTTATATTTGCTTGGAGCTTTGCACTTCCAGATGACTGAATTGATGGTTTTGAATTGATTTGTAAGTTGGTTACATGTTTATAATTTGCAGGAAATTAATGAAGCGAATATGAACATAGTCGGTAAGAATTTAAAAAAATTGAGAGAGGACAATTCAGATTCCAAAAGAGGTGATGAGATGGATTGGGAGAGAACACACAGTGCTGAGGGTCTTTCAAATGGGAATCATGTACACAAACATCACATTGATAGCATTAAGCATCGCAAGATAGATGCCTCTTGTGTTGAAGGCAGTGAGAAGAGGCTAAGTGACTACGATTATGAAACTTGGGGCATTTTTCAAGGTAAAGCTCCATCGTCTGAGAAGAGGCACCGTGTTGTTGCTCACTCCCCCTCTCGTGGCAAATATGGGAAAGAGAGTTCTAGTAGGAATGCATCCAAGTCACCTGATTGGTCTAGGGGAAGGTCGCGGTCCCGAAGCATTTTTCGAGAGGCTTCTGTTGTTGGTACACCACATAAGCCGGATGATTCATATTATATGGAGAGAAAGCATAGGAGTGATTCAGATGATGAAAGGCTTATTGCACACAACAGAGACTACAGACATAGTAGCAGAGATGTTGTAAGGGATACAGAAAGAGAGCGGAGTTGTAGCAGATACTCAGATCAAATGGAAAGGCATCTCAGCGGGGAAACATATGATCTACATAGGGAGGACAGCAGGGAAAGAGGCAGGGATAGAACTAGAGAAAAAGATGGGGATGGGGAAAGGGAAAGGAAAAGGGAGAGGGAAAAGGAAAGAGAAATGGCCAGACATCGAGATAGAGATAGGGCGAGGGAGAGGGAGAGAGACAAGGGAAGAGAGAGGGACAAGGAAAGAGAAAGGGAAAGGGAGAGGGAAAGGCAGAGGGGCAGGGACAGGGACAGGGACAGAGCTAGAGATGGGGTTAGAGATAGCAGGGAAGTTAGAGGAAGAGACAGGGACAGGGATAGAGAGAATGAGATTGATAGGATAAGCAGGCGCCATAGATACAATTCTGTTGATGATGGTTATGGAGACCGAAATAGGTATAATGATTCTAGGCATGGAAAAAATTCTGAAAATAACCACAGAGACAGATCAAGGAAAACGGCTTCAGAAAATGTCAGCTCTAAAAGTAATCTTGCTGAAAGGAATACTGAGAATATTAGAAGGTATCTCTCTTTCTTAGACATATTAGTCAAAATTGAGTATTCTTTTATTTGTTGGTTCATTTTTTATTTTTATTTTTTTGCTTTTTGGTTTCAGAGAAGAAGATGAACAAGAGGACTATCAAGAAAGGATTGCAATGCAACTGGAAGAACAGGAAGAAGATCTTCAGAGAATTAGGGAGGAAAGCAGAAGGCGTAAACAAGCTATACTTGAAAAGTACAAAAATAAACAGTCACCACAGCCAATTGGAACTCAATTGCAAGATATGGGTAATGTTTCGTGTTTGTCTTTACAGTCATTAATCATATCTCAATGCCTGCCATTTCTTGCATCATAACTCAGGACAAGTAGGGTATTTTGAATGCTGACTATTTGGCTGGCTTGCAATGAATTGTGATTGTTCTTTGCTTTCGACTTGAATTTATTCATTGTTGTCCAGTGCT
This sequence comes from Fraxinus floribunda, assembly GCA_903798395.1. Classification (NCBI taxonomy): domain Eukaryota; kingdom Viridiplantae; phylum Streptophyta; class Magnoliopsida; order Lamiales; family Oleaceae; genus Fraxinus; species Fraxinus floribunda. The sequence continues at coordinate 4,523 of CAIGRS010125501.1, forward strand.
TTGCCTCTTTAAGAAAGTTATTGCTCATTCATGTTAAATTTGTTATTCTGTCATGGATAGACTTTTTTATATGGGTACTTCTGTCTTCTTTTGTTATGCTTAAGCTGATGCTTACTTCTTGTTAATCAGTTAAGGTGCAAGCTGGTCAGTCTTCTGATCTAGTGGCAGCTCCTGATATGTTAGAAAATGTTGATGGTCAGGCAGAAGGTGCGGATATTTATGTTGCTGACCCATCATTTTCAGTTGGAAAATCCCCTTCACAAAAAAGCCTTTCTGCTTTGGAGAGGTCTACTGGAACTGGTGGACTAGGGGAGGGTACTCCAAAGGTGTGTCAACTTCTATTCCCCTTTTTACAGTTTCTATATTTATATTCTCTTAGTTCGTTAGCTAGGTAAACTCTCTATACTGTTTTTTTTTCTCTGAACATGACGCCTGTATAGGGTTTTATATTTGACTCTAGCTGTATCCACTATTGGTTTTGCATAATTTCTGCCTTATCTATCTGCTGGTTTTCTTCTTGAATGATGACTGATTTTTTCCATCAATCAATGCAGAGTGAGAGATCGGATGATATGTTTTGTGATGATATATTTGGAGAATCCCCTGCTGGTGCCCGCAAAACAGTGAGTCCCATGTTTACACATTTTGTATGTATGTTAAGGTTTCACATGTTTATTTCCATATTAAGCTTCCTTGCAGTCCAACTGTAGTTTGTTGTGTCTTATAGCTCTCACTTCCTGTGAATCCTCTCATCCTGGTCTTCATATATTCAAGTTATGATTTTGTATTATTTCTTCTGTTTATAGTTGCAAAAATAAATGATTTTTGGAAGTTCACTCTTATGTGTATTTCTATCTAGTATCTCCCCATTGTCGAAAACCTGGACTAATCCAAGTGCTAAAAACTCTGGAAATAATTTCTGTTTGTTTCGTGACTTGATACAGTTAATTCGAATTTCATGCCATTAAACATGGTTATGTGAAATTTGTCTGCTTCAAGCTTTTTTCTGTGAATTGAATTTTCTGCAGGGTAAAGGTGAAGGTTTAGCTGTTGAGAAGAGTGGGCTTCATGACAACTGGGATGATGCGGAAGGGTACTATGGTAAGTATCTGACACAAAAATCACTTTATTTTTAGAATTGCATTTCTTCGTGCCAGATTAATGTTTGTTTTCTTTTATCTATTTTAAAATTAAAATTTTGACCTAGTTTGTATGGTCCACTTAGTTCCCTTATTCTCTTGTTTTCAAGTGCAGGCTACCGTTTTGGAGAAACACTTGATGGACGATATGAAATTATTGCTGCCCATGGGAAAGGCGTCTTCTCAACTGTAGTTCGTGCGAAGGATCTCAAGGCTAAACCTGGTGACCCTGAAGAAGTAGCAATAAAAATGATACGGAGTAATGAAACAATGTGGGTAATTCTAGGTTTCCCAGGTTTTTTGCGATGTTGGCTTTTGCCCGTGAGCATCACAAAATCCTGTATACCTAATTTTGATCTTTATTTCTTTGACATGTAGGTATAAGGCTGGCATGGAAGAATTGGTCATTCTAAAGAAGTTAGTTGGTGCAGACCCTGAAGACAGGCGCCATTGTGTCCGTTTTCTTTCTAACTTCAAGTATCGGAATCATTTATGTTTAGTTTTTGAATCTCTTCATATGAATTTAAGGGAAGTTCTCAAGAAATTTGGTCGTAATATTGGTCTGAATCTTACTGCTGTGAGGGCATATGCAAAGCAACTCTTCATTGCTCTGAAACATTTAAAAAATTGTGGCATTCTTCATTGTGATATTAAACCAGATAATATGCTGGTATGCAGTGAAATGCCTCTTTATTTTTTTCTCATTATCCGCTCCTCTTCTGGATTTGATTTATTTCCTCCATTGATTTTTAACCTTAAATGTGTTGCCTCTCTCCATAGGTGAATGAATCCAAAAATGTATTGAAGCTTTGTGACTTCGGTAATGCCATGTTTGCTGGTAAAAATGAAATTACTCCATACCTTGTGAGCCGTTTTTATCGTGCCCCTGAGATAAGTAAGAGTTTTATTCTGTTTCAGGCTGCCATTATTTCCTTTTTCTAAACCAGTGGCTTTATACAAGTCTTATCTAATGTTGATTGAATATTTTATTTTGCTCAATTTCATCAATTAAGTGAATTATTTACTTTACTTCTGCAGTTCTAGGTCTTCCTTATGACCATCCCATGGATATTTGGTCAGTTGGTTGCTGTTTGTTCGAGCTTTATGCCGGTAAGGTTCTGTTTCCTGGGGCTACCAACAATGACATGCTTCGCCTTCATATGGAATTGAAAGGTCCATTTCCAAAAAAGATGCTTCGGAAGGTTAGATTATGGTCCGATTTGCTCAGATAAATCTAGGAACTGCCCTCCTACCACCATTCCCTCTTGCAAATATATCTCCTTTTTTCTGTCTTATAATTTGCTGGCGGGAGTTTTGAGTTTCTCCTTTTGTTATAGGGAGCTTTCACGGACCAGCATTTCGACCAGGATTTAAATTTCCTTGCTGTAGAGGAAGACCCTGTGACAAAGAAGGTAGGCATGCGATCTTCCTGTTGGTAATTGGAATTCCAGTTGTTTCCCATAGTTGGTAGTTTCCAGCATTTTTGTTTTCTTTCTCTGTTCTTGCAGGCAATAAGGAGACTGATTCTTAATTTCAAGCCAAAAGATGCTAGTACATTAATTTCAGGATCGCCTGGAGAGGATCCAAAAATGTTGTCTAATTTCAAAGATTTTCTGGAGAGAATTTTTGTGTTAGATCCAGACAAGAGGATAAATGTATCACAAGCCTTGAGCCATCCATTCATCACGGGCAAGTGAAAATTGATGCTGATTTTCTGACTGCAGAAATGCTGTTGCATTAGATCTTGTACATTTTGATACGATCTCAATTTATACTCAATTATCTAATGATTGGGAATTTATCTGTCTTTATCTTCTCTGTGCTGGAGCAAGAGTTCAGGAGACAGTGCATGGTTGAAGTCGTCAGAGACGATGCTGGGAGAAACCTGTAACTGGCAGTCCTTTCAGTGGATTGTTTTCTGTTCTATTGTAAGATAACTAGCCAAAGGCGTTTTTCCCTTTTGTACTAATTCTTAATGGTGACCATTAAGAGAGCTTTTAAAATAATATCGTCATTTTTACTTATATTTGTTCCATTTGTACGCTCTGGACCTCATTACTGTGTTTGTATTTGGGGCACCATATTCCTCTGGGAAGATATAATGAAACATTTGTAGTTATATAAATCTTTGTATATACTTGTGACAGTTAAGGAATTTTGTCTGGATAGTTTGCAAGGCATTTTTCATTTCATTTCCTACCTTTTTATTATCTTTTTTTTCTCAAGGGCTTTGCTTTTATAAGCAGTATATCCTTTGATTATTTCTTTTTGCTGGTGATCTTTGTTGTCATGTTTTACCTTTTTATTTTTCCTTTTCGTATTCTGCTATAGATTTTTTGGGTCCTGGAGAATCTAATGTTATTTTTCATTCAGGATAGTTACCTGTGCCATGAGGAAACCATTCAGTGGTTTATATGCTTAAAGGCACATTGGAGAAGGTACCTTGGTTTTGCTTGGTTGTGTTTATATGTGACACCCTTGAGAATATAGTGTCTTGACTATTTTTTGGTCCTTTATCTGATTGGATTTCTATGATCAGTGTCCTATTATGTGTCCTGGTGTTTCCTTAATTAATCTATTCTTTTATGTAGTTACCATGACGAACACTTGCTGTTATTATCAAACTTGTCTTAAACACGTGATATTATAATTTGCAATGAAGACTGCTTATATTTTCCCTTCTGTTTGCATCATTACGTCATATATTATCCAGAACGTGCAAAGAATACATGATTGAACATGCTCAAGTTTTCTATTATGACTTAAACCATTATTGTGATGTTTACATTTGAACAAACAGTATTCTATCTTAGTTGCATGATAAAGTTGCACTGTGTCTGATCCATGTTTGGTTATTCTGGAGGATTGCTTGCTCTGGAGGTGTTCAGGTGCTGATTTGAAGTGAGAAATTGCTTCTGTGAGTGATCCAATTTTTTCGTTAAATACCTTTATTTGTTAAGAAGAAATCATTCTTAAATAATATTTCAAAGTTTGATTATTTACATGCATTTTTTGTGCTTTTAGGGTTCACTCTTGCGCATCTGCAACTCCAGTAAGTAATCCCTATTTTCAGTTATTGTCCTGCATTAGTTATGTAGATGACAAAATGAGTTGATGACATTAACTGCCTTTGGTTCCAAATATTCATGGGCACTCCTCTAATTCCTTCCAGTGTATTTCCAAATTAATAGTTGGAGGTTGTCAGCCTTTTGATTTGCATGCCATTTGCTTGGGGTTCCTGCTTACTCCTTTGACCTTGGTGCATTTCTGGCTGGGCTTAAAAAATCTACGAATATATAAATAAGTTTTAAAATTAATTCTTTTTTATTGGTGGTAGTTGAAAATTTGGAAGTTAATGTGTGTTAACCTCTACCTTATTGTCAAATTGAGTAACTTTTACTTGTGAAGGATTTTTTTTTTTTTTTTTTGAACATGTTTGGATAAAATGTTGGAAGTAAAATTTTTTTGACTTTTAAACTTAACCTAACATGCTGTTAGTAATGCCATCCGATGTTTGATAAAAAATCAGCTGCACCATTCTTTTCACGTATGTGAAATCTGAATATCAAGTGTAAGAACGCTACTTATCTGATCAAGGTACTATTGCCTGCGATCGTTTCCTCAGTGATGCAGTACAGATGATATCTGCAGTGGTCCAATTCTGCTCTGGTGTTGTGAATACTTCTGTTAAAATCTCCTTGGGCCATCCTAGAGGGCTTGTAATTCATCCAACTAATTGGTGTTATAACCACAGAAATAACAGTAAGGCAATTATGATTTTGTGATCTCGCAAGATTCCTCCCTCTGAGCACTTCCTGGGAATCCATCTGAATTTAATTTCGTGATGGCAAATAAAGGTTTTATCCGGGCGACAACAATTGGCAATCTCTTCTTCGTATATTCTACCGATGAACTCCAAATCCCTTAGCTGCCTCCAGATTCCAGCTTTTAAAATTAAAGATTTAGCTCTGAGGTGTACCATGTTTTTCAGTAGCAATGGCTTTCAATTTACTGTCACGGTATTTAGTGTCCTTCATTTCCGCCCAAACGAACCAATGTATGAGCAAAAGAATGATGGTACGAATGCATGCAGGAGGAACAGTTACCTAAGAAATGTCAGGCTTATAAGTATACTCTTATTGAACCTGGGGCGCTGGGAGATTTGAGTTTGAATAAATCAGTAATATGAGCCTCAACATGAGATGGCAGAGTGCTATGCAAATTTGAGCAGCTTTACAGAAATGCACTTCAAAGCCATCTGGACATTTCTCCTACATTGCAATTTCTCATCAGTCAAGATTCATCCATGTCATGGTTCACAGCAAAAGAGAAAAATATTTTTGACAGATACTTTTGTCCAAACAAACATACAGGAATCTTTATGAAAACGTTTACCTGATTTTATTCCAACCATCCATTACAGAACTTCTGTCATGGGAATTATCATCCTGAATAGAAGACTCTTTGTTGTGGTAATTGGGATCTGTGTAATCTTCTTGACAAAATTTGGTCGGAAGAATTGTTCCAGCTTGTTAGCATCTCAAGACCCCTTGTTGAAGTAATATCATACCTTTGTGATGTTCCTATCTCCTTTTCCAGAGTTTATTTAGTACTCTTCTAATTTCCAAGCAATATTTATCCTGCAGTCATATGTCTTCAGGCATTTTCAGATTGTAGACCTGTTGTTTCTAACCTCTGCTTGAAATCGCCGCCCACTTTGTATAGCTATCATTTAAGATCCAGGCCCAAAGAGACTTTTGTGCTGTAAACCTCCATCATAGTTTCATACAGAACATCTTAGTTAGATCCCTAATCTTCTTGCTTCAAGCCCTCTATCTGCCCATGGATAACACAGCTTCTGCCAAGATACCCAGTGCAGTTGACTATGGTTGTTCATGTCTCCCCAAATGAAGTTATAAAAAATATTTTTAATGTACAGTAGACAATTTGGAGGCTTCAGAAATTACAATAGGAAGATTGGAATGGAAGAAACAACTTTTTGAGCAGGATAAATCTCACTCCTGTTGGAAGGAATTTATGCTCCTACCTGAAAATTTTCCTCTGATGTAAGTCAGAAAATTGTTAAAGAGGAAAGGTTTTGATACCTTTTATACTGGGCACCCCGATAGGTGATTGGAAATTTTTTATGATGAAATCCAGTAGCATCTGTTTGGGGCTTTAAGCCTGTTTGATTGATTCAATTTTGATGAATCGAGAAAAGAGGGTTGAGAGTTGGAACAAAAGTAAAACGAGTATTCTTGGGAATGCCTTGAAGCTTCTTGATTGGTGCTGGGCTAAACTATAGTGCAAAGTTGTGTCTATTTGGTTAATAAGATCCAAAAGGTTTATTGATTCCAGATGGTGCATTGGCCCATAAAAATATTCATGGCCTGGCACATCTCACAATTGCAGATCACTATTAGGCGTCCTATGTGGGCCAATGATATTCTGTTAGTATGAAAAAAAAAGAAAAAAAAAAAAAACAGAGNGATCCAAAAGGTTTATTGATTCCAGATGGTGCATTGGCCCATAAAAATATTCATGGCCTGGCACATCTCACAATTGCAGATCACTATTAGGCGTCCTATGTGGGCCAATGATATTCTGTTAGTATGAAAAAAAAAGAAAAAAAAAAAAAACAGAGTCCGACCCCTGCCAAGTGCACCAGCATCCAAATTTTTGGTTACTGAACATTGGCCGGATATGTTTTGGCCATTAGTTATGTATGGTATGTGTGGGCTGTAGGGGGCGCATGGTCTGACATGCAACAGCCCAGGCAATGCTGGATCCATATGGAAGGAGCTGGGCTGGCACTTCACTCTTTCATTGGCTATCTGATTGATTCTCTCCCAGGATGCTTTGGCTGCCGCGATAGAACCAATTTTATCCGACCTGGAGATATAGCTCCAAGCCCACCAGCTTTCGAAGCACGTGCCGCTGAACACAAAAAATTATAATACTCCCCAAATATGGAGTATAGTTCTCGTGCCACTATTTAATTGACATTTATATCACTTATCAGGGAGTATGATCCCTCCATACCAGAGTGCTAGAAATTTTATCAACATGGAAAAATTTCACAAAATATTTTCATACTCCATGAAGTTCATTAGTGTGTTCAAATCTGAGCTCTGTTCTATGTGAAGATAATTATCTCATCTGCAAATGCAAGAACAGGTTCGCTGATATCTGTGTTTACTCGTCATTTAATTCAATGGCATTTCCCCTATTGTATTTTCTTTTTCTCTACTAAGGTTAATTGAAACTAGAGATTTATATGTTTTGTTCCTTGATCTTGTTATAAAACTTTTAATTACTATAGTTGCTGGTTTTATGCATTTATATAGACTGTCACCCCACTGCTATATTATTGCACTAACCCATACTGTCATGTATAGAATAAAAGGCATTCTAGTATTTGTGATAAATTGGGAGAGAGAATGTGCAGTCTTGCTCTTGGCATTTATATTAGCAATCATCCATTCATTGCCCCGTTAAAAGCGATTTTTGATGTCTCCGGAAATCTTCCCTTTGTTGGAGTGTAATTGCACTGGAAGCAGGAAAATAATTGTTCGTCTTGTGAATATAATCAGTAACTGGGAAGGCTATGAAAGCTGATGTAAACCCCCCACCCCCACACCAAAAAAAAAAAATTGAATGAGTTTCAGCCCTAGACTCATTTAAGTGAGTCACACAACAGTCACCCATCCAACGGTGTTGGAGGCGACACGTGGTGACATCACAGGCGTCCAAATAAAAGGGGAAACACGATTTAGCCATCATTCCAAAGAAACCCGTTTCTGTACCGTTTCAGAAAAAACCAACCGAACTTGGGCTGGACTTCAATACCAGCTGGGCCTAAGTAATTTAGCCCAAAAGCCATAGCATCATTGTGCCATTTAATTCCTTTCAAGAAATGTCTACCATAAACAACTCAGTATATTCAAGAAAACCCTCCTACCTCCACCCCCACCCCCACACCAAAAAAAAAAAAAAAAAATTGTACGGGCTTCATGGTGGCTGTTGATGTGGGAACGTCATGGAGGGGTTATTTTGCTACTGTTTCACGCATTGTTGGCTTGATTTATACTGGATTATGTATTATTATTAGTCATTCATCACTAATATAGTAATAGAGGTTCTCTTGTACATCGAGACCCCTTTCCTTGAAAGAGTGCATGGCAGGACATTTTGTTTTATGTTTTCCATTTTTGTTTAAATTGGATTCAAGTGTTCGCATAAATGAACTCCAGAGGAAATTGAGTATTTGAGGCCCCTTGGTGGTGTTTGTTTACAGTGCAATATTTATAAGATAATGTTTCTTTTTGAAATTTGAGTGATTTGAGAACAAGTTGTATTAAAAGGAAAAAAAAAATAAAAATCTGCAGGATAAATCACAGGACATTAAAATAAACTACTTAAAAAAAATCTTCAGAATGACCAGTGACAATTAAAGGAAATGTCTTTTAGAAGGATTTATGGTTGCTTGTCCGCATTCTCACTTGTAACATTTTTTGGTCTTGTTCAGGAAAACCTTCCCTATTCTTGTTATGTACACGTTTTTTATGGTTCAGTTTGGTTATAACTACTTGTATTAGATTATTTTACGAGGATGATGCCAAGTTAGTACTGTATATTTCTCCTAGTGAAGAATGTAAATAGTTTCTTTTCTAGTAGTAAGGTCCAAAGTTCATAATGTTGAATGTTAAATTTACTAGTTTAATCTTGCGTCGTGGTCAGTCGCCCAATCTTGAACAGCACAGAAAGGGCTAAATGAGGTTATATTTCACATTCACGTAATGGCTACTCATTTTAATATAGTAACAAGAGTTATTGAGACTCTTCCAAACGAATCTTGCTATGCTTCTTCGTCGAACAAGTTTAAAATGGTCGTGCTCTTCGCGTTTCTTCTGTTTTGGTACCAAATTTTGTCATGCGTGCACGGGGGCTTGGATTCAATCTGATTGGTTCTGTGATTTGAGAAGTCATATTCTTTAGCTAGTTGTACGAGCCCTCCGATTAAGTACTGACTTTGTGAAGCTCATTTACTACGTGTGGGCTCTACAAAATTGTCTTCAATAAAAATGTAGAACACAAGACTCATAAAATGGAAGGAGTAGAGAAAATTAAAAGTCTAAACGTAAGGGAATTTTGGCAGGACTTTGTTGCCCGTGAGAAAGAGAGAGAACGTCTCTCTGTCGTTGTCTAGGATGTTGAAAAAAGTTGGTAAAGTGTCGTCTCGTGGAAGTTTACGAAGGATTATGTTTTTAGACAAGTATCCTCTCCAACAGATTAGTCCTATTTTCTTGTTGCTGTTTATCATCAAGTTGGTGGCTTTTGTGAAAATCACGTTAACGCGTTGTTTTGGAGCAGCAGTTGTTATAATTATATAATTAAAGAGCTTTTCTATGCGTACAGGGTGAGGTTCACAGGGTTTTTATAGGGCAACAGTTGGCGTTTTTTCATTCACCGGTGACAAAAAAAGGGGGGAAAAGGACACCATACAGGTGCTGCCGGCATAGCAGCTGTATGGTGCCTGTAAGTAATTCCCCTGTATAATTAAAATAAGAACATGTACGAATGGTTAGGTATGGAAATTGAGGTTAATGTGAATGTATTTAAGAAGTGTTTTGCAGCTAAAATGTTTGCTTCTACATGATAATTTGCTTACATTGCATCGGAAGTAGTACTTTTCCTCTTATTACATCTCTTCATATGTAGTACATTTTCGGTATTGAAATGTCATGTCGACGTTCCCTTTCCACATTGTACCTCTTGAATCGTTTGATAGCTAATAGATTTATAGTGGCAAATACATTAATTGTAAGTTTTTCAATATCGATCCAAAGAACATAATGCAATTTTGTATAATCAAGAATAAAGACATAAATTTCAGTCTTTTTCTTGAAAGACCTCTTGGACTAATTCGGAGATTGCTTCTAATACTCGAGTTAATAATTATTCATGATTCGTGTATAATAGCTCATCAATTATATTTTTTTTAAAATATAATTTACTGATAGTATACTCTTTATTGTAAAATAAATTTCAAATTATTTGACTCATAAAATCGAAAAAATGTCATTAGTGAAGTTGAGAAGTAAAGATGAAGGTTCTAAATAATAATATTATATTTTGGCGTGAAAACAAAAAAAAAAATGTTTTCTATTTCCACGCGGGATATAGAAAGTCCGGGACTTGTTCAATTGGATCTTAATTTCCTGAATTGAGGCTGGCCGACGTAGCATGTCAACAAAGCAAATTGAGTTTTCAATCCTTAACTTATTGACCTTATTCAATTTTGTCCTTCAACTTATTCTTCTTTTGGAGGTGCGAGGGTGTTTCCTTTTCTTTTTCGTTTGTATTTTCGTGGTTTCCTATTTCTTTTAACTTAACATTTAAGTAACTAGTTGGAGTTTTATTTTAATTATTCTTTATTTATAAAGAGCATTTTATGCATAATAAATAATATCTTTTAATTTGAATAGTGAAATTTTTTATTCACTTTAATAATAATCTCTATTTTAACTAATCATTTTGCTTTTTCAAGTAACATTTATTGACCTCCCCTAATATTTTATTTAATATGTTTTTTTATATGCCAATGGTCAACTAATTCAAATATTATTTGAATAATTTATGAAGTTGAGTATTGAGATTTATAGTTTATTAAACACATTTATTATAAAGTAAGAATAAAATGTGTGTTTTTTGAAGAATTAACCTCACTTTCTATTTTAAAAAAGTAACTTATTTTTAAGCATTGATTCCCTAAAATAAATAACATAGTATATTTGAATTCTTTTTGTAGATGTCCTAACATGAGAGAATCCTTGGTAGGACTGTCTTTTATGCACTCGTAAAATCGAGCATTTAAATGATGACACCTTGGACCTAACCTACTCAAATTACAGCACCTCGAAATTCGAGTGAATTCCACCCTCCACTTATTTCTCTCTAACACCTGATTTCAGTAATTTAGAATATGCAACGTTTTTCTCAATATAACACAAACTAAAACATTCTAAACATAAAAGTTACAATATTAATATATATGTCAATAGAAACTTGAAATAAATACTACAAAGCTTCAACCATGAAATTTAAGCTTTCAGAATTTATTTCTGAGAAAATAAGAAAATTATTATCATAAATCACCTTTTTCTCCATAGAGTCAATAAAAGCATACTAGAAAGTATATTTGTTAAAACATATATTGAACTAATAAATCATACATCTCAAGTAAAAATAAGTAATTCTTCTTAAATTTGATGAACGATTCTACTTGGTTCATTCTTGAATAGAAATATTGATAGGTTCACTGGATCCAAAAAATCGGTTTAAAAATCGCAGTTTCAATTTGATTTGACAATTGACATTTTTTTCTCACTCCTACATAATGCTACAAAACTGAAAGGATTAGGAAAAATATTGTCCAAAAAGTAAAAAAAAAAAAGTGTTACAATAAGGTGAATACATCAAGGACCAATTGTGCAATTTTTGTATCACCAAATCTCATAACTATTTTGTAGTTAAAACTTCGTTAAGAAGAAAAATCCCCACACGCTTATTTCAACACAAACTGTGCATTAACACACGCATATATATGGAATATATATATTCAGACAGGTCCTTTACCTTCGTCATCAACAAAGGTGCAAACGAGCAAGGCTCGTTTGTACTCTTCTACCCATCTTTCTACACACAGATCTCTATACACAAAGAACACTTTCTTTGAAGAAACAAACTTGATAACTGACATGGGAAGGAAATTAGATGCTTTACTTGGAAAGGGCTTCAAAACATCAAAATTCAAAGCCACTTTGAACCTCGCCTTATCCCGCCTTTCCGTGCTCAAGAACCAGCGCCATGCTCGCTGCTCGGTAGCCCGCTCAGATGTAGTGGAGTTCCTTAATCTTGGCCACCATGATAGAGCTCTTCTAAGGGTAATTTTCTAACTTTCAAAGACTTTATTTGTATGTAGTTGAACTTGGATAGAAGAGAGATTCATTTTGATTAAAAGGTTTCACTATTATGCTATAATATGTTGTTTTTTTCACAGATGAATTGTTATTTCTGATTTGATTAATGGTTTGTAGGTTGAGCAAGTGATAAAGGAGCAAAATATGTTGGATGTTTTTACAATTATGGAGGGCTATTGCAATCTGTTGATAGAGAGAATTAACCTCATAGAGCAAGAAAAGTTTGTTTCTTATTGCATGTTTGAGTACTTCAATTTCTTTTTAATATTTTGAGTTCTTTCTAATAAGTTTTTTTTTTTGGTTGTGTTTTAGAGTGTGTCCTGATGAATTGAAGGAAGCTGCATCAAGCTTGATTTATGCCACTACAAGATGTGGGGAATTCCCGGAACTTCATGAGCTTCGTGCGATTTTCATATCACGATATGGGAAAGAGTTTGCAGCTCGCGCTGTTGAATTGCGTAACAATTGTGGAGTTAATCTTCAGGTAGGCAACAATATCATATATTTAAGAGAAAGATTAATAAGATGTTAATTTTCTAATATTTATGTTCTTATGTGCAGATTATACAAAAGCTGTCAACTAGAATGCCAAGCTTGGAGAACAAAATGAAGGTTGTTAAGGAGATTGCTTCAGAGTATAACATTGTTCTTCAAATTGAGGAGACTCCATCAGCCACTAGAGTGGTATGCAATTTATACTAGGGAAATGTCGTTTCGTTTTTCAATCATTTATGAACATTAATGATACATATTTGTTTCTAATTTCAGGAAATTCTGGATTCAGAGCAGAAAAGCCCGTCCACCCCGTCAGGAGTTTCTAATCCGGGAGAAAATGGGGTCGTACAGCCTGAAGATATAGAAAGGGTCCAAGATTTCTCAGATTCAGTAAAAATGAAGAAGAAATACAGGGATGTGGCTCATGCAGCCCAAGCAGCTTTTGAGTCAGCAGCTTATGCTGCAGAAGCTGCAAGAGCAGCAGTTGAGCTGTCTCGGTCTGAATCAACAGATTCCGATGACCCGAGTAGTCCAAACCTCCAACCGAGGAAAGTATCAGCTAAGCTTGAATTTGCGAAATCTAAACTTCAAACCGATGAGGATACACAAGTTGAACTGAAATATGAGAAAATCCATTCAGTTCAGAACTATGATTTGGAAAATCAAGATGGAAGCTTACGTATGGAGCAGTTTAAGCAGAGGGAGAACAGAACACAGTACAGCAGATCGCCATCTGATTCTAGTTTGGATTCGATAGATGACAATGTGAAGGAAACTAACATGTCGTCTGATGAAAAGATGCAGACTCAGACATTGGAGAGGGAGATAGTTTTTGATGAAAGTGATGATGAAAATGAACATGAAAGCTCAAAGGCTTATAACTTCGATTCCATCATTCAAGACAAGATACCAGAAGGGAGCAGCAGAGATCCTCAATCTTCTCAAACTCAACTGGAAATGGAGTCGAGGCCTGAAGATTCTCGGGTAAACTTTGCTGATGAAATAAGGGGGCAGGGTGTAGAACATTTGACTATTAAAAAGAGTCCGATTTCTGTAAGGACCAGACGCACACATGGCCGGTGACAGCAGATTGTACTACAAACAGATTTTTTTGAGCTTTGCTGTATTAGTATAGGCTATGCCTGCGAATTGTTTCTGTTATTCGATCATAGAGTTTCCCAAATTCTATGTAATGTTTGCTCGGTTGCACATTTGAGTTCATAATTTCCATAAGTAAAGCATATAATTATTCAATTTCTTGTTAGATTTTGATTTTAATCTGAATAATTCTATTTATGTGCATTTGTCAACAATGAAAATAATGAACTAATGGACATCTATATTCACTGCCTAGCAACATCAATCCTCTGAGATGTTATAAACAGGCTCAAAAATACAAGGCAAATAAAAAAGGGATGAAAGAAGAGAATTTTCAGCGTAAGAGGCTCAAAAGGAAGGATTTGGAAAGCAAACAGTCATCGTGTTCTAAGACTGTAAACTTTTAGACATATAAACACAATCAACAGTTTATACCTTAGAAATGGTGAACATGGATTTTGATTGTATTTGAATACATTGCAAGACTAGCTATAGAAGGTCATTGCGCTCGGGATCGCTTCTTTCCATGTTGCACTAGATCACCAAAAGACTGCAAACTCACACCAACATCTTCATCATACTCAATCCCAAGTTCCTCCTGCAAATATAGAAGTACTCGTTATCAAAGAAGCATACAGATGGAGAAGAATTGAAATGCATAGGACATGAGCACAGGGAACACCTTAAATTCTTTAAGATTCTTGGGGGAGTTCTCAGTTATTGCATCCCATATATCTTTGAACATCCTCTTCCGTCTTCTCCATTGATTCATTGCATCCATATACGTCTTCTCCACAGCTTTCCTCTCTTCTGGGCTCACTAGAGTAACTCCCTGCCTTAATTTAATCAACTTTTCCTCCATTTGGTTGACCTGTGAAGAATTACAATGTAATGAATAATTTATTTCTGTCATCCAGCAGAGAACACATCAATTTGATCTCCACATCAACTACCTCTTTCCCCAGCTTGACTTGTTTTGCTTGCACCTCCTCCAACGTCAAATTTGATTGCAAAGCTTTAATATCTGCAATCACCATGCATGCATACCAGATTATAGAGAATGGAACCATCCCTGGGTTTCAAAATATCACATTTCGTCAAAGTAACAAGATCACTCAACAACCCAAAAGCTACACCATATTTACAATTTTTTTTTTTTTAATTGTGTATGTCCAGGTCAACTTGAGCGCACCTCGACTAATCCCATGAGGCCTTTTACGGACAGGTACTCATCTCAGTGGTCCTGAGTGGACTCGAACTAGTAACCATTGTGGAGCAAATCCAAGGTCTGACCAATTGAACAATCCCTCAAGATTTACACCCTATTTACAATGAAGAGCAGAAAAGATAGATTGTATTTGACTCCACGCAGGCAGCCTTTATTGTGCTTGAACAATCCCTCAAGATTTACACCCTATTTACAATGAAGAGCAGAAAAGATAGATTGTATTTGACTCCACGCAGGCAGCCTTTATTGTGCACTTCTTTCATTACCAGAACTTTGAGACTGCACAGTTTTCTTTTTTGCCTTTTTTTGAACATATCCCATTTAAGGTCAATTCCAAGGGGCTACTATGTAACTACAGTCTCATGAAACTTAACTTCATAAATAAATTCTTAAAATTATGGGAAGGTTCAACTGAACCACTGTAGATGCAGACTGCAGTAAGCTGTACCATAAACTATATGAATTTAACAATTAATTGTTAATTTTCAGAAACAAACACAAATGATGTACAGGAGAAAATATATATAACCTCCTTCAATCCCAGCAATAGCTTTCTTTTGTTCAACGAGCTGTTCTTGCAGTTTGGTATTCTCTTCTTTCATCTTATTAAGCTCTTCGGTGTTTGGAATGTCAAACTGGTCTTGCTTAGCTAGGTATATTTTCTGCTTGCCATACTCTTTGAATGATATTTTCCCACTGTCAGCCAGATTATCCAAAGCTTTTTGTACTGCAGCCTTTTTGAGATTAAACTTTTGTAACGAATCAGCCACATTCTGGGAATTCAATGGCTTATTTTGCTGCCAAAAGAATAAAAACAAGAAGATAGTGAAAAATTCCCCAACCAAGTAATTGAAAGTTGAAACGGAGAACACAACTATTTCCAATAATCATGTCAAGAAAAATACTCCTCCATACGAGTAACTATACAAATATTCTGCAAGGCATTAACTTAGGAGAAAAAAATTAAGAACAGAAGAAATTATTTCTCGAGACAATAAGAATTAAAAACTCAGTGTAGGTGCCGTGCTTAAACATTTTTACGAATCAAATTTCTTTTAGTTCATATTAACAAAAGTGAAAATAAGAGAAGAAAAGCATAGATGTTGGGCTATAAAAATTTCGTAGTTCCCACATGTTTTAAATAATGAAAATCCCGAATTTAATGGAAATCAAACACTTACTGCACATCCCCAAAATAAACTAGCAAAAACTAACAAAATTATGAAATTAAAAATAAAAAGCGACTGAAAATTTTGTAAAGCAAACGCATAACAACAACATAATAGAAATGATAAAAAAAAAAAGGATAAATTATACCTCATTGACGAAGTTGAGCACGATTCCTGAAAATAAATATACGGAAATAAATCAATAGTTGAATACAGGGTTTGATTCAAACAAATGTAATTGTAAACTGAAGAACAGTATTTCGATAGCGTATATTCATATTTATGTAAATACGTGTATCAATTACCTTCGGCGGTGTCGGATTTGGGAGCCATTGATCGGAGACTGTAAAGCGCGGGAAAGGATTTGCAGAGAGATTTTTCTACGTTTGAGTAGAAAAGGCTTGAAGAAATATAAGCGTCCGAATGAACCCTTGCTTTACTAAGAGAGAGGACACCCAACTTTGAACAAACTTTCATTTTAGTCACAAACTATTTTTCAAAAACTCACCCAAGCTTTCATTTTCATTTTAATTTAGTCAATAGTAACTAATCGAACACAAAATTTTTTACTTGAATAATACAGGCGTCCATAAGGCTCCAATCATGCAAAAATCACATTTTCAATTTATAAAAAAATTGTTTATGGGTTAAAATATATTTTAAAAGCACAACTTTTGAGCTAAAAATTGCAAATTTATATCGCTATTCAATCGTTGTGCAAAATATATTATGAGGAGTCTAACGGATTGTTATTGTGATCAAATTGAAACAAAATTGAAATTTGATGCACTTTAATGAAACTTCTCGAGAAAGCACCTCACCCTCCGATTGGCTGCAGTTCTAATTTGATCTAAACCTTTCCTTTTGCTAACGTCGTAAGCGACTTTAGTGAAACCGTATAGAACTGCATGGAAAATCACAGAAGACAACTACATAATGACCTGCCGCGTAGGCCGTAATTTCCCAATACTACTATTTAAATTTTCGATAGACAATCATCACGACATACACGTAACATTTTTTTATTTGACGCACGTGTATGCGATAAATAAGCATTACTCGTATTAATTAAACCTTTTAATGCCGTCGTCGGGAAAAGTTTTGAGGGCTGCCGCCGATGAAATATTAGAGAAATGCCGCTGGCTTCTCTGATATTATGCAATGTCGACTCTGCTTCAGTACTTAATTTCTCTTCATTAAAGAAATGAGGAGTTTTACCAATGACCTCAACATCAGATTTCGGAAACAACAAAAAAATGCTGTATTGTAGCTAGTTCTGCTTCTAGGACCAGGCGATTGGCTAATGGTCTATATAATTGTAATGGGACTTTGGCGGAGATCATGGGCGGACGCAGACTTTTGAAACTAGGGCCACAAAAAAACAATCACAAAGAAAAGAAAAATGCCCGTAAGAGATATCTTATTACAATTGTTTTCTACGTTATAATTATTATATA
>CAIGRS010125544.1:563-11317 GCA_903798395.1 Fraxinus floribunda
GAAGTCTAGGATCCAAGCCACGTGGCCCCTCATCTTCAAATACTCAGATCATTAATCAGCGGATTAATTTCAACTTTACATTCACAAGAAGATTCTTATCCATCTATTTGTATTTTTCAAAATACAATTTTGTAACGATTTTCGTATTTTAATATACGCGAAATCCGTCGTACAGTAAATCTAGTACAATCATCGACCAAGGTGAGGAAATAACGATAACCAGTGTGTGTTGATTTGTAGTATGGTCCCCATGTGTCACAATGAACCAATTCGAAAGCAATTTTTGATAGGTTGTTATTTGAAATAAAAGAAAGACGTCTTTGTTTATCCAAAGGACAAATGGAGCAATTTACATCTTTATGATCATTACAATTGAATGACAGCTTGGTTCTCAGCATTTCTAATCGTTTAAATGACAAATGTCCAAGACGATTGTGCCAAATTTGTGAATACACATTATTTACATTTGAAATGGAGGAATTACAAGTAGAAACAGCAGGATGAACTAGAAATGAAACAATATGCAGAATCAATGACATAAAGATCAATCACTTTGTTACCCCTGTCAATCATCTTCAAAGTGTGTGTTTCCTGGATGATACAACAATCTGTGAGAAATTTGGATTGAAGAGAAGAATTTCTTGTCAGCAAAGTAACAGATAACAAGATAAAATGACACCGTGGAACGTAGAGAACGTCATATAATATCAATGAAGGATGGAGTTGAATTGATCCAGAAAAACTAACTTGTATGCGAGAGTTGTTTGGAAGTGTAAAAAATGAGTTTGAAATGGGAACTATATTTTTGGAATAGGGATTGATAAAAGCACACATGATTTGTAGCGCCAGAATCAATATCCAATGTCTAGAAGAATGAATCACGTGATAATTAGAAATAGGGAATGAGATACCTTATAGGTGTGTTGATTTCACATCAGTCATTGTATCAGTTTTGGCTTATGCAAGATGGGAGTTCAACATGGCCAACAGGTGCTGATATTGATTGGAATTCAAGGTTTGAACAAAATCATCTATGTTTCCTTAAATTATTATAGGATTCTGAGAGTTGGTTTGCTACTGCATTAACCGTTTGATTTGGAGGAATGACTTTCTGTCTTGCCTTGTACCCAAGAGGATAACCATGGAGCTTATAACATTTGTCTATAGTGTGACCAGTAAATCCACAGTATGTACAAACTGGACAATCCTTTTTCTGATGTTTACAAGAATGTTGATTGTCATTGAATCGATTACCTTCATTTTTTTATGTAAAAGGCCATAGGATTATTCCCAATTGATGTTCCTGCTACATTGTTCATAGTCCTCTGATGATCTTCTTGAGAAACAAGAGCAAACACCTTGTTGATTGGGGGTATAGGATCCATAAGTAATATTTGGCTACGTGTTTGAGCAAATGAATCATATAGCCCCATAAAAATGACATCACATACTCAATTTGATAGTGATATGCTAGAGCTTTAATTCCTCCACATGTACACTTTCCACAGGAGCAGGATGGCCTGTAATTGTTCAATTCCTCCCAGATTGTTTTCAACTTGGTGAAATAGGCGCCTATAGTTAGCTGAGATTGAGCATGATTCATTAGATCACGCCTTAGCTGGAAGATGCGCAGGCCGTTTTTCTACTGAAACCTCTCCTTAAGATCCTTCCAAGTTTCATAAGCAGGTACCAAATATATGATACTTGCTGATATTTCCTTAGACGTAGAATTGAGTATCCAGGAGATGACTATGTTATTATTACGAATCCAAGCATTGATCAGGTTGTCATTACCTTCATGCTTCGGAATAGATCCATCAATGAAGTATGATTTGTTCTTCATGGACAAGGCTATCGTCATACTCCTGCACCAAGAGGCATAATTGTCACCAACTAATGATTGAGAAACCAATATAAGCCCTGGGATGTCCGAATGATGAAGGTAATAAGGACTCAATCCATCATCAATAATGGAATTACTCCATGTAGAGGCTGAGTTTTCTGAATTTTCTGGTAAAACCAGAGCATCAGTCGCCATGGAGATGATGAACAAGATATCTAAAGGAACTTAGATATAATAATCGGTGCAACTAGAACACTAGGGAAGAAGAGGAATCAGGAATTTTGCTCTAATACCATATTGAATCTAGAGAGTAAAGATGAAGAAAATGCGGGAAAATGAATTCATTCCTCTGAAGTCTGAAAAACGTGAATTACAATTACAAACTAGCTATTTAAATAACGAAACTAACAATGTTATAGTTGGGATTAATAGAATGCTAGTTGGCAAGTGGAATATCTATTCTAATAAATATGATGGAGAAAAGGCTAATATGTGGTCATGTGGAGTAATTCTTTTTGTACTGCTAGCTGGTTATCTTCCTTTTCATGGCAGTATTCTCATGGAAATGTATAGGAAAATAAGCAAAAGAGAATTCAGGTGCCCAAAGTGGTTCCTTCCTGAGGTTAGGAAGCTTCTTTCAAGAATTCTTGATCCAAATCCATTGACAATAATTACAGTGGCTAAGTTCATGGAAAGTTCTTGGTTCAAAAAATGGTTCAAGCAAATCGAAGCCTCGAATCTTGATCTCGACAAGGATGATATTCGATACAACAATTTTGATGCTATTGATTCGGATTTAAAGGGTTGCTCTTCCAAAGGAAAAGAAGAAAATAAAAAATTTCCTAGGCCACATAGTTAAAATGCATTTGATATAATCTCTCTTTTCCCAGGATTCGATCTGTCGGGTTTTTTCGAGGAGGACGTTAAGAACAAAGCGGAGGCGTGGTTCACAACCCAAGTGCTTCCTTTCAAAATTGTGTCAAAATTGGATGAGGTGGCTTCAATGGAGAGTTTCAAAGTAAAGAACAAAGATGTAGTAGTGAAATTGCAAGGTAGCAGAGGGAGAAAAGGGCAGCTGACGATAGATGCAGAAATATTCAAGGTGACGCCTGTTGACCCCGAAAAATGCAACGTCAACGTAGACAGTAGATATCGGACCCACTCACTCCTACTCAAGCAAATTTAGGCGGGTTTTGACTGGAGGACTGGTAGAAATAGGAGAGCATGTGAATGCGATAGATACTTTACAGCGCGAGACAAAAATTTCAAACACCAGATGTAATGACCAAGATGATTGCACTAACAAACAATCACCTACAATGTGCAAAAAATTTAAGATTAAACTAATAAATATAGGACAAGCAAAATGATTTCTTGAGAGCCTTCTTGTATATTAGAATCAATATTCAAAAGATCCCCATTTACAATTTACAAAGACCACCTATTTATAGAGTTTTGGCCGATATGGTGATCATTGGATCAGAACAACGTTGCATCATCTCATTGACTGAAGCCTCATATCACTAAGTCTATCATACATTAAATACATTGACAATGGGTCAGTTGTCCTATACATTAAGCTAACACACCTGACATCTTTTATTACAAACGTTACATCAATCATTCATAAAAATTTCTTACAAATCTCAAAAGAGACAAAATCAGTTTCAAGGACTTCAGATGAATTAAAGGCTTTGATCGGAGGGAGCCTCGTATCGGTAGTCTTTCGTGTGAAGAGCTTCAGCTTCTTTTTTATTTCTTACATAGCACTTCGACATAAGAGCTCCAACCATTTAAGTAATGTTTCGGCATAGGAGCTTCAGTCTTTGTTTGACTTCTTTGCATTTGACCAACTGGATCTTTGTTGACTTTTTTGTCCACGTGAATTGCTACGTGGCACTTTGACTGAAGTCTCGATGACGAGGTGTAACATCACCGTCTCTTCATGTGGTGGAGCTGAACAAAAGTGCCGGAGTCACCTTGGAATATCGGAGATTTTGTGATCAAGAATTGAGGCCTTCACTTAAGGATATAGTTTGGACTTGGCAGGGCAATAATACTAGTAGTATTGAAGAACATTTGCAGCATCAGCCTGAATACTTGATGATGGCCTCAACCTCAAAACATACTATAAGTAGGAATTGCTCATCTAGAACCAACTATACAGTTTTGTTTCTTGTTTAAATTTTTCGTTAAATTTAGCTATTTTCTTTCAACGAAATTAAGCAAAATCCTTTGTATATTGGGTAAAAAAGATTTCATCATAATTTACGAATCTTTTTTGTTGCTATTCTAGAATTAATTGCTACAATTGTAGATAAAATCACGATATAATGGTTGACATAATGCCAAATGACAAAACCCTTATAATATAGCTTTGATCACTGGGACCGATCTTAGTATTGGGGGGTGGGGGCCAAAAGTGCAATGAAGGTCGCCAATATAGGTCAAAGGCCTACTTGAACGAACAATTCCTTGCAGAACTCATACAGATGTTGCATTGGCAATACTTGTATGGTGAATTTTTTTTCTAACTGTCCAATCACATAGCGCCACATGTATTTCTGGAAAAAAAATTCAGCGAAACTATTCTGCACGTGTAGCATCCAAGAAAAAAAAAACTGTGATCTAGATTATTTTTTTCTATGATGTTTCGATGATCGATAATTTTCTGCTTAGGAAAGTGATTTGATTGCTTGGAAATAGAAGTATAGTAGTGTGATAGCACCAAATTAGAGTTCAGTCTACTAGTTGCAATTATAGAGTAAATTCAATGAAATCCAATTTGATTTTAGATGAGTTAACATGAGAATCCGATTTGCAAGTTGGCATGTTGTAGTGTCCTGATTGTACCAAATTAAAGTGCAGTGACCTACGATGCAATTTAATTATCCGTGAAGGGAATGTGGCACAATGATGCCAAACAACTCCTTGAGTTGGAATTTTGATTGACGAGTTGACTGTCTTATTTTATATGGTGCAAAAACGTGTTTTTTGAGGAATGCTCAAAGTTGTTTTCCACTTACCTTTTAAATGGACACTCTTGATATCGCCAAGTGTCATCTCCAAGATCGTTGGATTGAGGACCTTTAGATGACTCATTTAAAAAGGGCTTCCTAGGGTTTGCACATTGTAATTGGCTTCGTATATTTTCTCTTTTTCTCTTTTGCTGTGCCGTTCGAGTTTTTTTCTCATTCTCTTTGTAGAAATCAAAACTCTCATTTGATTTCATTCTCTCTCAAATGTTGTAATCTTGACTGATTCTATTTGAGTTGAGTGGTCTGTTCTTGTGTGAATTGTTGTTTGAGTGAAAGTGAGAGTTATTTGTGATATACTGGTTTAGTCTGAGTGTCCAAACCTTGTAATCTTCACTTTGGGTGTGATTTCGTTCGAACAATGATTGTTCTTCAGTGGCTGAGGCACCGATCGATTGTTTTTGGCTTGAGGGCTTTGATTAGTAAAATCTCTTTACTCTTCAGTTTATTTTTGTTCGATTTACAGTTGAGCTAATACTTTGTGAATCTCCTCCTAACAATCTACGGTTAAAAAATGAGTTTGAGAAGAAAAAACAAAAATATGTTAATGATTGTCAAACAAGGGCTAAATTATCAAAAGCAAAGCATTCACTTTTCTCTGTAAGAAGTTAAAATTGAACACTACCAAAAATTTATTATTGTTACAATAATTAATTTAAGCATCAAATACATGGACCCTATTACCTTTCTATGGTCGAATTCACTTATTTTACATTTTCAAGTTTGCATTGTTAATCAAAACTAGCAATATAAATTTTTAGGTAAACTCGTACCGCGATGAAACATAACACTAGATATAACCACATACCAGTGTGACAATGATACGAGAAGTCCAGGACTAAGATCATTATATATGTGTACTAATATATAGGTGCACCATACATATTCACACAACTCTAGCATTCATAGCATCGTGTGCAATATATTAATTAGAATAATGCTACTCAACGGTGATGGTGCTGCTTTGGCAGCTTCTGTGTAGGTGCTTATTTTTTTTCAAACTGTCCAATAATACTACATTATGTGTCCCCCTGTTTTTAACACTGTCGTTGAGTCTGTTTGTGTAGTATGATTGTATTAATTTTTGGTGTAATAGAATTAAAAATTAAATTTGAAATGGATGGATGGGTTATAGTCCAAATTCTAGGTGTCATTCCTTTTTGGAATATTATATTTGGATTTGGGTGGGATTAGGTGAAGCTTTTTAGCCATCTAACTTTACAAATTGATTCAAATATGATTAATTAATTGTCATAAAAGGGGGATTGAGCAGATAATCACTCGGGATTGCGGATGAGATGACTAAATACAGATTCAAATTGTGGAGCAAGTCGTCTAATAGCCTCCAAATCCACATAATAAAAAGCCAAAATTAAAAATAATTCCAGTTTGTGTAGTTATTCTTTTATTATAGTTTTTATCGACTAATTGAGGAATCCATGTATTATTCATTCTCACCCTGAGTTGAGATTTGCTGTCCAACTTTACTGTCCACTCAATTAATTATTAACACATTATTTTGCGAGAGAGAAATGTATTTAACATTGTTAAATAGTTGTTAAAGTGGAAAATTAAAATTGATGATAACACGTTTATTTAAAATGATGTGTCAATAATTAAATGATAGATAACAAATTGAATAGCAATTCTCAACTCCCCTACCCTACCTAACAATACAAATAAATAAATTTATTATCACGGAAAAAGGTGATTGTGAACGAAGCGGAATTTGAGTGTGATATCGTTGTTTCTTTATTGACGATGTCCACATCGTCAATAACCATGACTATCACGATAAGGGAAAAGCGATGTGCCCCGACTCAATGACCGAGACACAAACAGGGGGGCCAAGTGACGCCCCCCTATTGGAGGGGGGGCTGTGCAGCACGGTTCATCACGATAATGCACACAACTTTCTTGACTAAGTCACTAAAAATAAATAAATACACAAATAATCACCATGTGATATATCAATAATGATATGATAATAAGTTATTTCAAAATTAGTCTGCTTAATTTAGTTTATGTTTGTAACTTTACTGATTAATTCATTAATTAACCTGTCATTAGTTGGGATCTGCATTTGCTTTCCATGGAGTTTCCAATTTATCATCACTGCAAAGGAATGTAGAAGACATACCTTTACTGCAATAAATTTCCTGGGTTCAATCGGTAAATTACATGCACAGTAAATATATTTTCATTTTAGTTTAATCATGTAATTGTGTTTTAATTTTATTCAATTGGATAATTATACTTTAATTTAATTCCGATTAAGTAACACGTCTAATTCATTCATTTAGACTAACGAAAATCGATGACATAACCGTCAATAAATGATGCACATCATTTAATTTGATGAAATTGTACTTATTTCATGTCAGCAACTAATGATAATGTATGATAATCATTATTTATTGACTATCATATTAGTGTGTGTTTGAATCACATTATTTTGGAAGAATGTATTTTGAAATTGTATATTGATGGAGAATGCGTGATTGAAAATGAAAGAAAAGTTATTGATGTGATGAAAAATATTATTTTATTAAAGAACACGTGATTGAAAATGAGTAGAAGAATGAAAATGAAAATTTTATTGTGTAATAAACAGAGGCTTAAAGTTAAATAGAATAAAAGTGCTATTATTCGGAATAACATATACTCGAACGTTATGTATGTTGTTAAAAAAATTGTTCTTTACAATATAATATTCATGTTTATGTTCCATTTTTCTCAAAACTCATTTTCAATCATATATTTCGCTATATAATAATTTAGCACATAAATCCAAAACATTTTTTTAAAATTTTAACTGCGCAATCTCAAAAAAAAAAAAAAAAACACTATTCTAAAACACTTTTTTTATTTCTCAAAAATGGGGCTGAAACAAGGACAATGTTATAATATTTTAATCATATTATAAATTATAAAATAATAAACGATAGTGTTTCATGCATCCAATGAGCATGGGCAAGTCGATTTGGTATTATATTTCATAAATTTAGACCATCATTTTTGGTCCAGTCTAATGTCTGCTCAACCACCTCACTACCCAGAGCCACCGGCCCACCATACATTGTTAATTCTTTTTCGCTTTTCTTCTTCCCATATATTATGCACCAGAAGGAAAGATTTTTTTTTCAACTCTATCATATCTCTAAACTAAACACCATCGTCATGAAATTTTGAACCAGTGACGATTACACCATGAAAACTCTCTTGATATTCATGTTTGTAATTTCACTTTTTGTTATTGTAGAATCAAAATGTAACAGTGCAGACAAAAACTTTCTCTCCAAGGCCTTCGCCTCCGTTTCTGGTTTCAACATCACCTGGTTCAACAACTCTCAACCCAACTGTAAAAATCCTCCAATTCTTGAAATTAGACTCCCATCAAGAAATCTCAGAGGTACCATCTCATGGAAATTCCTCAAAAACATGTCCAATCTTCAAACCATAGATCTCTCCAAAAATTATTTGACTGGTTCTGTTTCTTCTTCTCTTTGGTCTATTCAAACCCTGGTAGAAATTAACCTGTCAAAGAACAGATTAGGAGGCTCGGTCGAGCTCCCGAAACCTGAAATTGTTAAATCTTCAGCAATTCGAAAGATCAATCTTTCTTTCAATAGGTTTAAGAATTTTACTTTCATCTCTAATTTTCCTTATCTCACATTTCTTGATATTTCACACAATGATTTACAGGTTGTTCTACCTCATTGGTTCACCAACTTAACCAAACTTGAGATTCTTAACTTTTCTAACTGTAATATTTCAGGAAATTTAAAGCCAATTTCAGGTCTTTCACATTTGAAGTATCTTGATGTTTCAAATAACCACCTGACTGGAAAATTTCCTGCTGATTTCCCACCATTAGGTAATCTCAAGTTCTTGAATGTCTCGTTCAATAACTTCTCAGGTGAAATGGATTCAAAAACGGTAAAAACATTTGATAAGTCCTCCTTTATTCATGCCGGAAATTTCAAAATTCAGAATTATACTTCCACCCCGGCGTTGCATACTAGACCCCATCATTTACACATCCCAGCTCACCAAATACCAGACAACAACATAAATTTCATCAAAAAAAGAAAACCCAAATCGAAAGCCAAGACTCTGGTTTTAGCCATATCACTTGCATCAACATTTCTTGTCTTGGCCATTGGGGTTTTCACATATTGCGTGTACAAGAAGAGAAAGATGGCCAGACAAAACAAATGGGCAATTTCAAAGCCAATTCAAGTACCATTTAGATTCGAAAAATCGGGTCCATTTTCCTTCGAAACAGAATCTGGGTCCTCATGGGTGGCTGATATTAAAGAACCCTCTTCAGCACCGGTGGTGATGTTTGAGAAGCCATTGATGAACCTTACGTTTAAGGACTTAATTGCAGCCACATCACACTTTGGGAGAGAGTCCCTTCTTACAGAGGGTAGGTGTGGGCCCGTGTACAGAGCCGTACTACCAGGTGACCTCCACGTGGCAATCAAGGTCCTGGAACATGTTAGGGACCTTAACCATGCCGAAGCTGTAGCCATGTTTGAAGACTTATCAGGGTTGAAACACCCCAACCTGCTGCCTATTTCTGGCTATTGCATTGCAGGTACTGAACACTATTTTAACTCATAAATGTTAAAGAGTTACTGATTTAGCAGTGGTTTATTTGACCTGCCCATATTCAGTGCGTTCACGTGAATCGGTGAATGGCAGTTCTAAGAAAACATCACATAAATCGAAACGATAGTCGCTTTTCGTGAGAGATTCAATTTTGAACTGCTGCCTGCAATTTTCTTGCCAGGCATGTGATTTGAATTGAAACTTGGAACTTACCAGCCGTACTGTAGCATAAAAGTATGCCTGTTAGGTTTAAAGAACCTGGTTAAGTAAAATTTAGTGAAGAATAATCACTTATTTGTCTTGAGTTTAGATTCATCTGACATTTCAACATAATTCATTTAATGAGTCATTTGATTGATTGATACCTTTTGACAAAGACTTAACGTTAATGGGAGTATGAATTTGATGAATTGTTCTTTTGTCTGCAGGTAAAGAAAAGTTGGTAATCTATGAATTTATGGCCAACGGTAATCTCCACCGTTGGTTGCATGAGCTTCCAACCGGAGTACCCAACGTCGAAGACTGGAGCACTGACACGTGGGAGCTTCAAAATGGGTCCTATAATTCATCACCGGAGAAACTGGAATGGCACACTCGCCACCGCATTGCAGTGGGTATAGCGCGTGGCCTCGCCTATCTGCACCATGCACGGTCCAAGCCAGTGGTGCATGGACATTTGGTTCCTTCGAATATATTGTTGGCGGATGACTTTGAGCCCCGGATAGCTGACTGTGCACTGAGTCAAGACCGAGCTGATGGTTCCACTGAGACCGATGTTTATAATTTTGGTGTAGTACTGGTGGAGTTGTTGACGGGCAAACCAGGTTCACATGAGACTGTGAACTGGGTGAGAAGATTAGTAAAGGATGGAAAAGGTGAGAACGCGCTCAACTCAAAGCTGAGACTCGGTCGTGACTCGGTGATTGGGATGGTCGAGTGTCTTAGAATTGGGTACTTGTGCACGGCGGAGGCGCCAGGGAAAAGGCCCACAATGCAACAAGTTTTGGGTTTGCTCAAAGATGTACATCCCAACCCATTAGAGTCGACTCAGCAATTTACAAATTGACTCAAGCGCGTGGATTAGACTTGGACAGTATAATCATTCATATGCTTCCGTCGACAAACAGACAGCTGTTCAACATTTCTACCATGGCGCGCTGGTCACGTGCAGTTCACGTGACTCGATGTCAGTAGGATTTGTTTCTTCGTATGTGAGGAGAAACTGCCATGCATGCCAATGAACTCTTGTCTTCATTTCC
>CAIGRS010125557.1:3166-18296 GCA_903798395.1 Fraxinus floribunda
AAAAAAAAAAAAAAAAAAAAAAAAGACCAATATTTTCTTAACGATACCTTGACATTTCACGGAACTGTTAAAATCTGCAGATAAAAATTGTGAAATAGTAATTATGTATATGGTGTCTTCCAGTATTGAACTCCTAACGAGTTTGTTAATAATTCAGTGGCGTACCTGTTTGGTTGCACTACGTACAAGGAACTGTCTTTCGAACTGATAATAAACCTTTCAAGGTGTGGACCACGCTGATTTCTATCATTCAAAGTTAACTGCTTTCTGCTTTAGAGATTGATTATTGTTTGAATTTACTGCAATGTAATTGTTACTTCGCAATGGCATTGGTTCCAGTATTACATGCAGAAGTTCATGACATATATAGTGAGTTTGATGAAGAAGGAGAAGCTATTTGCATCACAGGGAGGTCCAATCATTTTGGCGCAGGCAAGTAAATATTTGCTGCTTGGGTTTTGTTCCTCATGTTAAGCTCTCCTCCCTTCTTTTGAAAAATTATAGCAGATATAGTAATCACTTTGTCAGCACCTCAGAAGCCAAATCAACTTTGTAACTTTAAACTGGATAATTAGGTGATCTTGTGTACTGCCAAGATACTAAACTTGAATTTCCTGTCCTATTATTTCTGTATTAGTTGAGGATGGTTATCGTTCTCTGATCTTTTATCCATTAGTCTTTGAGGATGATTAACAATCAGTTCAAGACCTCTTCTGCTAGTGAGAGGAAAGCCTAACATTTTGTAATCATGAGGGATACACTTTCCTTAAGTCATGTAATTAGACGAGGAAGACTGGTTCTCTTGTCTTCAAAAACATTTCTTCATTATGGCTTATGTGCTCTTACGTCTATATCTTTCATAAAGGACCATGAGTGTTTCCTCTAGCAATGAAGTAAAAGAACTAGAACGAGAGTAGAGACGAGAACCAGTATTTTATTCGGATAAAGCCACTTGTACATCACATTTCTACATCATGACATCATCCTTGTTGAAAAGATTTGATTGGTGAAAAAGCTGTTTTTTTTAAACTGTCAAATGATAGTTTGACACGTGACGGAGTGTAAAACTTGATGTACACTATGATGTACACCAAGCATGATTGATTTTTTTCGACGCTTGAGCTGAACATGTCTGACATCTGAGCTCTTGGGAACTTGGCCCCGGAGAGCATGGTATGAATGCAGATATATCATAATCTTTTAAGTATTGTTTTCTAATTTTCTGTCAAATCTGATTTTAGTATCTTGAATAGGATAACTAGCGAAAGACATTTACTTTTTCATCAAGTAAGAGTCCTGTCAATTTATCTATCCCATATGCAAATAAACCTTTTTTTCTAACCAGGGTGAACTATTGTAGCACTGGTTCTGTGATGCAACACTGAAATAAGCAAAAATTTTCTCTCAATGTCGATCTTCAACTGTTTGCTTTTATGGAGAAGAGATGTGTAGACCTGAAAATACTGGGGTGTTGGAATAGTTGAGTGAATTCTGTTATTTGCTTGTATGCATTTTAATTTGATCGATGCATGGGAGACACTTCTGGCTATGTGCATGGTGGAGAGTTTGAGGAGGGATGGGATATTCTGATCACTTCATATTGTCCTAGACTCCCATACTCTGAAGAGGAGAGTGGCTGAAAGTCATCACCAAAATGGTATTAATAAATACTCCACCCAAATGGTGGTTTGACTTTAAAAATAAAAATAAAAAATAAAATTCTAATTCCTAGCTCTTGTTTATGTGAGTTCCTGTAATAGTCTTACACACGTCAATAGCTGTAATGTTTATATAATCTTGTATTAGTGAAAATAGAATAAGATTTCCCATTTTCTTGATACAAACCACATAATATCAGAGCAGCTTAAATAAACTAATCTCGTTTTCCAACCTTCATTTCTATTTCTTTAACATGTTTGAGGTTTCTACAAGAATTGTCTATCCTATTTTGGTGTGTATAGCCAAATTTTTGACACAATCTATGTGGTTACTACACTATTTTTATGTCTGAAACCTTTATCGGTAGTGATTCCTATTTTGTCTATATAATTGAAACTAATACTTTCAGATTTAAAAGAGGATATGAGGAACCTTGATATGATCTTGTAATGTGATTCAAAATACCTATAAACATAGTGACTGTTCTTTCAAATTACATCAAAGAGAAACTAGACTTAGGGTAAGCTTTCATTCCTTGCGTATTATCCTCTAAACAACTCACACGTGATCATGAAGGAGTTGTAGTATAACATCTATATGACAAGCTTGGAATGCATAAATATATTTGTACTAGCTTGAGGAGGGGGAGTGTTGGAATAGGGATAAAACAAAGTTGATTGTAATATGTTGAGATTTGATCTTTACACATTGGACTTGATCCTAATTTCTAACTGACAGAAAATAGAAGATTGAAAATATGAATTGTATTGATTTACTATCATTATTACAAGAGTTTATATAGCTGAACTCAATCAGCAAAATAAGGAAGGTTACCAAAAAATAAAAGATACATAAAAATCAATACCTAAGAATTTAGGATTGCAATAACTATCCTAACAATAAGCAATTATAAAGATTCCATAATATTACATAGATGTACAGAATTTTCCTAAGTTAGGAAAATTATATTTTCTACACTCCCCCTTAAGCTGGTGAGAGGATATCTTCCATTCTCAGCTTGCTAACTATTCCTTGGAAAATTGTACTAGACAATCCTTTAGTTAGTATGTCTGCCAGTTGACCACTAGTCGAAATAAACGGTGTACAAATCAAACCACTATCCAGCTTTTCCTTTATAAAATGTCTATCAACTTCAATGTGCTTTGTACGGTCATGTTGCACTGGATTATGTGCAATATTAATGGCTGATTTGTTGTCACAATAGAGCCTCATAGGTCCCTTCCATTCAATCTTCAGATCTTCTAGGATTATCTTTAGCCATAATAGTTCACATATCCCAAGTGCCATTGATCTAAACTCAGCTTCCGCACTAGATCTAGCAACAACGTTTTGCTTTATACTTCTCCAAGTCACAAGATTCCCTCCAAGTAGCTATGATACACCGACACGGACACAACACGGGATTTTTAAAAAAAGTACCGACACGACACGTCATTGACACGTTGATTAAATTCTTAAAAATTCTTCATTTATGTAGTATAAATTTAGTTTTATACTTGTTATTAATTTTTATTATTGAAATCTTTTAAATATGAGTACATATTTGTTACTTGTTAATAATTTTGAATTAACAATATATAATATTTCTAATATAAAAAGAAAAATAATTACGGAGTGTCCGAGAAGTGTCGGTATCGACTCGTGTTGGACACGTGTCGGACACAGACACACTACCCTAATTGAAGTATCCATGCTACAGAGCCATGTAGAGTACAATAGCCCGACGTTGACCTTCTATCAACCATAGATCCCGTATAATCTGCATCTGTGTAAGCTTCAAGAGTTAGTGCTCCTCTTTTCTTAAATAACACCCATTTTCCCGGTGTACCTTTTAAATACTGTAGAATTCGATAAACGGTTTTAAGATGTAACTCCTTAGGATTGTGCATGAATTGGCTTACAACACTCACTGCATAAGCTATATCGGGTCTAGTATGTGATTGGTAAATCAATCTTCCCACAAGCCTTTGATAGAAGTTTTTATCCACTACTACATCTCCTGAATTATCATTAAGTTTGTGATTGTACTCTATAGGAGCTTCTGCCCGCTTACATCCTAGCTTGCCTGTTTCTTTTAATAAATCTATCACATATTTTTGTTGTGATGTAAAGATCCCTTGTTGAGAATAAGCTACTTCAATGCCGAGGAAATACTTTAGCTTGCCTAATTCTTTGATCTTAAACTCCTTCATCAACCCGTTCTTCAAGCTCTCCATTCCATTTAAATCAGCCCCTGTCACTATAATATCTACATAGACTAACAATGCAGTCACTTTCCCTATTGTTAAGTGTTTTATAAACAAAGTATGATCACCTTGGCTTTGCTTGTATCCCATGCTAAGCATCACATTGGTAAATCTTCCAAACTAAGCTCTTGGAGATTGCTTTAATCCATACAAAGCTTTCTTCTATTTGCACACCATATTCTCTTCTTTACTAAAGTTAAATCCCGGTGGAATCTCCATATAAATTTCTTCCTCAAGTTCACCATATAAGAAAACATTCTTTACATCAAATTGTTGCAGTTTCCTTTCAAAATTAGCAGCCACTGACAACAATATTCTCACTGTATTCATCTTAGCAACTGGAGCAAAAGTCTCAAGATAGTCTATACCATAGGTCTAAGTATAACCTTTGGCAACTAATCTTGCTTTATACCTTTCTAGAGAGCCATCTGACCTGTATTTAACAGCAAAAACCCATCTACATCCAACTGGTTTCTTCCCTTTAGGTAGCTCAACCAAGTCCCATGTTTTGTTCTTTTCAAGAGCTTCCATCTCAACTTTCGTGGCATTCTTCCAATTATCATTCCTTAATGCCTCTGATAAAGTCTTAGGAATAGACACTGAGTTTAAACTAGTAAGAAAAGATTGTGGTTATGAGATAAATTCCTATATGATATGAACAAGTGCAGAGGGTGTTGGGTACAAGCTCTAGTTCCTTTTCTGATGGCTATAGGAATATCATAATCATTTTGTTCAATAACCTCTGTGGTTTTATTACTATGAGAGATTGGATTAGCGATTACCTCAAGAGGATAAGATTCAGGTGACTGGACTTGCGTAGATTGAGTGATTGGTGCCTTCTTCCTTGAATAAGTTAACAATGGACAAGTGGAGCCTTGAGTCTGTTTCTTTCTCATTCACCATCTCTTGTGACTTGGGTATATAAGGTTCTATTTCTGGTTGAGTGATTGACTGAGTGTTTGGATGAGTGACTAAAGAATTTGGATTTGTTTTGATTGGAAACTCAAGAAGAAATAAGTCTCTATCCTTGTCTTCTTTGAATATATTCTCCCCCTGAAGATAAGGACCAAGAAAATATTTTTCTATTTCGACGAATGTAACATCTGCTGATACATAGGTTTTTCTTATTGGAGGATGATGACACTTATAACCCTTTTGAGTAGATGAATACCCAATAAAGACACATTTAAGAGCTCGTAGATCAAGTTTTCCCCAATTTTGTGCATGCACATGAACATAGGCCATACAACCGAATACTTTTGGAATAAGATTATTTGAGGTATTGAAATCAGGAAAGAATTTCTCAAGAATTTCCATAGGACTTTTGAAATCAAGAACTCTCGTTGGCAACCTATTGATAAGACGAGCAGCGGTTAAAACAACTTTCCCCCAATATTGTTTTGGAACATTTTTTTGAAATAGTAAGGCCTTAGTCATAGCTAGGAGATGATTATTCTTTCGTTCGACCACTCCATTTTGTTGGGGTGTATTCACACAAGATTATTCGTGTATTATGCCCTGTTTTTGGAAATACGGAGAGATGAATTAATGGAAATAGTCTTTAGCATTGTTAGATCGAAATCTTTTATTTAAATGACTCGGAAAGAAATGATAAAGGTGAAGAACCCGTAGCTCTAGCTTCTCTATTTGATTTTTCAAGATAATAGAGACAATCCCTCTCTAGCTTGTCCAATCATCCTCCTCATTCCCTGTTCCTGGAACACACAATAATCAGGATAACAAATCACACGGCAATTAGAATCTTTGGTGAGTTTCTGGATGGACACTAAATTGGTGTATAATTTTGGAACATGAAGAACATTCCTAAGGGTAAGAGAGTTATTAATAAGAATATCTCCCTGACCAGCCACTGTTGTTACAGAACCATCTGCTATGGTTATTTTTTTATTACTAGGACACGGGATATATGAGATGAATTTTTTTGAAGAGCAAGTCATATGATCAGTAGCACCCGAGTCAATGACCCAAGCATTGGAAAAGACTTTATTCGAGACATTAAAAGCATGAGAAGTGGAAGATATACCTGAGAATGCCAAAGAGCAGGTACCTATGGGAGATGATTTTTCTAATGTCCCTAATAGATTTTTTAACTTCTCAATTTCTTCACGATTGAATTTTGTGGACTGACTCTCAGTTTCCTGTGTTTTTGCCATATACACCTACTTCTGTCCATCACGATCACGCCAATTTTAAGTTGGATTGTGAGGCTTGCCATGAAGCTTTCAGCATTTGTCCCTTTTATGGCCAGGATTCTTGCAATAATTGCACCATAGAGCCTCTTTGTTTGATGATCGCGTAAAATCTCCTTGTTTACTGTTTTCACTAGCGTGTTGTTTCATACTAGAATTCTTCATGTTAGTGTTTTTAGATACCAAAGCTGAACTATCCACTCTAGGTATATCAACCATAACTCCTCTTCTTCCTTCTTCGGCGAGGACTATTGCAATAGCCTCATTTAATGATGGCAAGTCTTCTTTTCCAAGTATTTGAACCCTTACTGCATCAAATTCAATATTTAATCCGGCAAGAAAATCATAAATTTCGTCTTTCTCAACAAACCTCTTAAGAACAACTACATCTTCACTGCGCTTCATCTGGATGCATTGATAGTGATCCATCTCTTGCCATAAACCTTTTAAAATGTTTGAATATTCGATAATTGATCGATCTCTCTGCTTGGTGGCAGTAACCTTGGTTTGATTGCATAGGATTTGTGCAGCGTCACGCACTTTGGAGTATGTGTGTCTCACAGCCTTCCATATATCTTTGGCCGTGTCCAAAAACATGCATGTGTCACTGATTTCTGGTACCATAGAGTTCCACAACCAGGACATCACCATTGAGTCATGTTCATCCCAAGCATCGAAGTTTGGATCCCCTTTTTTAGGCCCAGTACCAAGTAGATGACTTAGTTTGCCTCTTCCCTTCAAAAAGGTACGAACTAGCTAGGACCATTTCAGATAATTCTTCCCATTCAACGTGTAGGCTACATGAATGTTTTGCAATTCTCCTGATAAAGGATTATTGCTTTCAAGTACTGTAGTCTCTGAAGGATTGCTGGTTGCAGAAGTATCTGTCATTGTTCTTCAATACAAAGGGTGACAAATCAAGGTTTAATTGATGATGTAAAGAGGAGGAACAAAAAATGAATACAATTTCCAGGATAACGAGCCTAAAGCTCTGATACCATGACAGAAAAGAGACGATTGAAAATATGAATTGTATTGATTTACTATCATTATTACAAGAGTTTATATAGCTGAACTCAATCAGCAAAATAAGGAAGATTACCAAAAAATAAAAGATACATAAAAATTCAATACCTAAGAATCTGGGATTGCAATAACTATCCTAAAAATAAGCAATTATAAAGATTCCATAATATTACATAGATGTACAGAATTTTCCTAAGTTAGGAAAATTATATTTTCCACTCTTAACTCTTAATTTAAGGAAGTTCCTTATAATATTAGCATAGCTCAACCGTTGTAATTCAGTTGTATTGGTCAATAGTTAATAGTGAATAAAGTTTCCTGTTTCCTCATAAAAGTTGTTTGAGTAATTAGCTTTTCTCTATCTAATGATTTCTTTCACTTCTCATTCTTCTCATTTCTTATTGCCAAGCGAAGTTTATACACATCTATTCATTCATTTCCTGGTTGTGCAGGTAGAAAATGAATATGGTTTCTATGAGACCGCTTATGGAGAAGGTGGAAAAAGGTATGCCTTGTGGGCGGCTAGAATGGCTGTTTCTCAAAATACAGGTGTACCTTGGATAATGTGCGAGCAATTTGATGCTCCTGATCCTGTGGTAAGCTCTCATCTCGAATGATGTTTTACCATATGATTTCTTTAATTTGGAACTGTATTGAATTGACATAATCATGGAGTCATGAATAGTTACACACATTCCGCATTTGTTTAGTCACCCACACTAGCTAATCTATCAATATAAAACTGAGGTGTTGTTAGCGTGGTGGTATTTTCCAACATTGTCTTGTGCCTTCTATCATACTTACAGAATAAACCTCTGAGTAGACCATTGTTCTTTTTCTGTTCCCTTGACTGCATTAAAGATGAAAGCATCTTAAATTTTCAAAATTTGATACTTGCAAAAGTATTTTCAGTGATTCATTGCTTTTCCCATTGTCGGTTGTGGTACAGAAGTTAAGAAATAACAAGTGTCTATGCTTCAAAATTACATCTTGATTTAAAAAACGATGTATGGTAGACTTGAATTCATAAGCATTTGAGTAGATGTAGTATACAGTAGAACTATTAAGTATATATTAGGACCCTGATCACAATGCACAAGGTATCTGAGTCATTGCTTTTGTTATTTCTTGATTCTTTTAAAATGTTTTCAAAGCCTGTAATTCTAAAACTGATACATAGAGTTAAAGTTCTACTGATGGCATGGACAATTTTTGAAGGTTCTAACAAAATACTATTAAAAATTAATTAAAGAGGAAAACAGTGACATTGTTTTTAAACATAGCCTGAGAATTGCCTCTGATTAAATTCTTGGTACTCATCTTGGAGAAGAGAAAATGAATTTTTAACATATTCCTTTTGGTTGATTATCTGCAAAAGAAGAAATTGATTGTGTGAATGAATCAATGAACTCTTCTGTCTAAATTCGCTTAATATCTTCAGATTGATCTAACACTAGTTCCTTCGTCTCTTTCAGATTGATACATGCAATTCATTTTATTGTGATCAGTTCAAATCACTCTCTCCTAATAAGCCCAAAATTTGGACTGAGAACTGGCCTGGCTGGTATTCACACAACCCTTACTGTACAGATCAACTAATTCTATCTTTTTTCACTTGTGCTCCAGCAAGTGTTCTTGTTAATATTGTTATGTGGCATCCTGACAATAATTTAGATATGTCTCCAGAGAAGTCCACCGCTTTGGTTACATATGCTTCCTTCCGACATCAGTTTAATGCTATCCTTTCAAGTTGTAAATTGGTGCTTAATTCTACTTTTATTGGAGTGCTATATTGGCTGGCCTTGATCAATTATCACGAGGTATAGGATTCCTCTAATAAATTGACAAAAGAGTTTTTGAAACTGAAGCAATTAAGATTACCTAAAGAAATGAAGGCTTTTATGGGATAAACCAGGATGAATGAATTTCGATGATGCATGTTCTAATCTAACCAGCATCCTTAATTTGATTATGACTGTAAAACTATATATATTTGATAATAGCTTACAGCCCTATTAAGTGTAATCGGTGATACTTCTCTAAATGGCATTCTGACAGCCAGTCAAGTGGCCCTATGCCTTTCTAGATTATTGAAAAAATGTTGGATAGTTTTGAGCAAGTTACAAGTAGTGGCTTGCTCACACCTGAAATTATCCTATGCAACTCTAAATATTTTGCAGACAATATATTCATATAGAGGGTTATTAGAAAGCAAATATAATCTATGGCAGTCCTCTTTCTAGTGGTAAGTTTCACTTAAGAAACTTTGCCTTTTCTTTCCTTACTATACTGTTGAGAAAATTAAGTTATTCAACAAATCTTGGACTCGGATAACTTTGGCTGGGACAAAAGATGCACCCTATCTCTACATTCAACTGCATTTTATGAGCACTCAAGTGGAAGTTGTTCTGCAAATGTTGATTTGGTAACTTATATTTGAGTCATTTAACACCAGAAGAATATTTTGGGCGAGTAAAAGATTTCATAATAATACTCTTAGGGACATAGAGATCATCCTAATGGATCTGCAGCTATCAAATACCGATATATCTGCCCTAACTATTTAGAAACGTTCAATTACATGTTTGTGTGACTTTTTTAGTGGCAATAGTTTTATAAATTAACATTATCTTTTAGTACTGAGACATTTATTTGACATATTAATTAGATAGTAGAATATTTCACTCAATAATTTCAGCAGCTACGTAATGCATTCAGAAGTAAAAAAATTCAGGTATAAAACATTTGGGGGCAGAGATCCTCACAGACCTCCTGAAGATGTTGCCTTTTCTGTTGCCCGTTTTTTTCAAAAAGGAGGAAGCCTACAAAACTATTACATGGTATGTCTTAATTATGAAGCTATCTCCCTGCAAAGCTGCACTCTCCCCACCCCAATCTCGAGACTCCTGCAACCCTCCCAATGCCTAAAATGGAATAAAGCAGAACAGAATATGGTTTTCAACAGTGAGGTGAGGTCCTTTTTGTTCCTTTTTCATTTACTTAAATCTTCTTGTTCAGTATCATGGCGGAACAAATTTTGGACGCACTTCAGGTGGACCATTTATTACCACAAGTTATGACTACAATGCGCCAATTGATGAATATGGTGAGCAATGAAATATGATTCATCAAATTGCATGCTTGGTTTGAAGGACTAAAAGGAGAATTCCACATTTATCTTTTAGGTGTTAACTCTGGTATCTTTGATATGGTTTCCAGGCTTAGCAAGATGTCCAAAATGGGGTCACCTCAAAGAACTTCATAGATCTATAAAGTTATGTGAGCATGCTTTGGTGAACAGTGAGCCTAAGGTCCTTTCATTGGGACCTTTACAAGAGGTGAAATATTTAGATTTAAACAACAACCCTCTCTTATTTATTTATTTTTGCTTGTTTTGGCCTTGGAATATATCAGTAAGGGTTGCTGAAGGCTTGATGGTGAAAAGCTTTCATACTGGCTAGAAAATAATATCTTAAATGACCTTGATACTATATTGGATTTTTGTTAGCCTATTATTCTTTATTGTTCTATGTGAACAATACCTCTGAATGCGTATATGTAACTAATGGCTTCGTGTGAGGGGCTATGATGTCAGGGTTGAAGAACACAAAATCTTGCCTGTCCTTGGGAATCAATTCGTTTAAATAGTTTACATGTGATAATACTTAAGAACAATAAACTATCTCCGATATTAAAGGGTAAATTTGAAATTGTAAAAAGGACTTTTGTAAATTATTATCCTCATTTGATGACCAAATCATCTTAAAGTTTAATATCCTTAGGAGGGGTAAATTTTAATTATTTGTGCCTTCAACATGCCACTCACATTTGAGCCGCATTCATTTTTGGCAAAAGCCAAGCAGTGCAGTCATCAGAATTAGAGGCAGAGGACTTCAATGAAGGATCTTTCTTGGCTTTGATGCCATATTGAATGACATTTAAAAGCTAAAGAAGTTATAAAGGGATATATTTTTTCTAATGCTTCTCTTTTGCACCACGTTCCCATATAAGAATTTTTCTTACAGTTCATCATTACATGTTGAATTTTCTATGAGTTCTTTATTTTCTCGTTAAACACTTAATGAAGCCATACTTTTGTAGGCTGATGTATATGAAGATGCATTGGGAGTTTGTGCTGCCTTCATTTCGAATATGGATGATAAAAATGACAAAATGGTGGAGTTCAGAAACGTGTCATATTACCTGCCATCATGGTCTGTTAGCATTCTACCAGACTGCAAAAATGTAGCATTTAACACAGCAAAGGTAATGTTTAATAGTTCTTTGCAATTACATCAGGTTGATTGTATAGGATGTTTTAGTAACTTGTTATAGTAAGTGAAGGCAATGAGCCGTTAATCACTTTGGATTTACTCAAACTCAAGCTTTATGAATAAACTATCAATTAAATATGGGAAGAACATAAATAAATCTTGTACATGTGGCTCATATAGAGTGAAACACAAGTTTACTAGATCAAATTGTCCGCTCTGGCATCGACTTTGTCGGTTTAATTCACTTCCGCTCCGGCATCAGCCTTGTCGGTTTAATTCATTGTTTGTTTGCCAAAGACGCTGAATAGGTTGACAGTGCTCTCGTGGTACGGTACGAGTGTATTTTCTTGTACGGGCCCTAATGTCTTGTATGCGCTTGAGCTAGGGCTAGGGTTAGTATAAATACTAATGATGTAACCCTATTATTTATACTGAATAAAATCTCTACTTCACTCCTTGTAGACGTAGGCACATCGCCGAACTACATTAAATACTTATGTTGATTTTTCTATTCTTTTGTGCTTAAAATCTAACAATAAAAGATGGAGTTCATCTTCCCCAAGGGATTATAAGATCATTGTTGGATTGCTGGAGAAGAGTTCCTTTTAAGCATAAATGTTGCTTATGAATTATTTGGAAAAGGGAAATCGTAATGTGAGTTTTTTTTAGAACATTCATGAATGTGGAGTATGGTATTCAACACATACAGTAAACATGCTTGTTCACCTAAAGAAAGGAAGAATACAAAAATAATAAAAAAAATATGGTAGGACACACCTGATAAAATTTTATCAAATATTTCTTTTATCAATAATTTGGTTATAAAGTTTCTTGACCGATTCTTTTTCTTATTCAATTACTGTGATATGACTCTTCGTTATATCTTCTCCCTTTTGATTTAACCAGGTTGGGTCTCAAACTTCCATGGTTGAGATGATACCAACAGATTTGCAACCTTCAACTAATTTGCCAAATAAAGACTTGAAAGGTCTTCAATGGGATGTATTTGTGGAGAAAGCTGGGATATGGGCTGATGCTGACTTCAGTATAAATGGCTTCGTAGATCACATCAACACTACAAAAGATACTACAGACTACCTCTGGTATACGACAAGGTAGTTGTTACTTTCAGAGTCTTAGAGATCATAAACAACATCATTTTTTTATTTAAGTCAAATGTTTTGATCTCATATTTTGCAACCATTGTGTATTAGTTTAGTAATTTCAATTTTGACTCAAATAAAGCCTTATCCGACTGGATACATTGTACTTTTGATTTGTGCATATGATACCGAAATTTTCAAAATCTAATGGATTTTTTCATAAAAGGAAAAATTTATCGATTGGTATTCTTTTAAAATATGATATTCTTGAAGATTCTTGAAGGACTGATGTTTTGTTATGTCCTATATACGGGTATTAGGTTTTGATTATAAAAAATCATTTGTCGAACCCTAATTTTTGAAGAGAAACATCAAAGTGACTTCTACTGCTTATTTCTAGATAGTGTTATATGGTTCTGCTCTTATGGAATGACATGCCTAGATCTCCTTTCTGTACCTTCACTGCCCATGAATATCTTTGTTAACCAATTCATGTAATTTGACTGCTTATGTCCATATTTTAATATGTTACATGTTCTCTAGCTGTCAGAACGTTAAAACAAATCTAGTTCTGGTTGGATTAATTGTATGAAAAGTTAGCAATAATGACTTTCATGAAAAATAAAGAGTTGTATATGAAAACATATTCACAAAAAGTTCTATGAAAAGCCCATTCACGTAACTTTAACGCTTTAACCGAATTACTGTGGGGGAATTATAGGCCATGTACAAATGCCATAATAGAAGGTTGGTAGCACAAACGTCTCATATCACAAGGTGTAGACTTCTTTTAGTTAGTGAATTGGACTTGGGAGAACCAAATGGTTTCATCAGCAAGTTTCAAATCTCATCAAATGATTAGAGCTATTTGAACGTTGGTTTTGCCATTAGAATTAACAAACACGTCACTCTAAGTTCGGTGTAGATGTAGAATTGTTAGAGCTCCATAAGAAATGAAAATTCATTACATCGGGAATTGAACAGACTTCGGTTTTTGACCTTTTTTTTTCCTTATTGTCAATTCCAGAAAATTATTGCAAATATTATAAACTCCACTGCTCTGGGGAAACATCTCATATGCAATTGATATTAATTTGCATGGTCGATAAGGGGAAACATCCCATATGCAATTGATATTAATCTGCATGTAAGGCTAACTCTAGACCCTCATAAATTTGCTTCTATGACAGTTTACTTGTTGACAAGACTGAAGGGTTCACCAGAAATGGAAGCAGTCCAATACTTATCATTGAATCAAAGGGTCATGCTTTGCATGTTTTCGTCAATCAGAAGCTTCAAGGTCATTTCCCATTCTTCCATTTCTTGGGATACTATACCATTTAACATAGGCTAGGAGTTGTTAGCTCATGTTGTCGAACTCTGAGAATTTAACTACTCTTTCTTAATGGCTGTGATATCCTGAAGCATATAGTTAGTTTGTTCTCTTCAGCTAGTGCATCTGGGAATGCCACAGTTTCTCCCTTCATACTTAGAAGTCCCATATCTCTCAAGGCAGGGAAGAATGAGATTGCTCTACTAAGCATGACAGTTGGTCTACAGGTAAATAATTAATCTGTTTATTTAGTTGCCAATGTTTTCTGGCATTTCTATATTATTTGACACTTAAAGAAAGTAACACCTCACAAATTATAGTCAGCAATTTCAATGGTGGAAGAGTGGTCACACGAGCAATATTAAGAGCATGTTTGACTAAGCATATGCTTAAGGTGCTTAAAAGAACATTTTTTCAAGAAGCATACAGAGACATACTTCCCCAAAAAGCTGCTTTTAAGCACATTTTAAGCTTAGTCAATCATGCTCTAAAGCTGAATAGTTGAGGTATTAAATGAAGCTGAAATGTAAACAAATTCAATAATAGAAATTTAGAAAATTAATTTGGTGTGTTCCTTATGTGAAACAGTAACTTTCTGTATATATTAGTATATGTTCCTGATTTAGGAATACCAAGATTGATTTATTTAATTAGCCTCAATTAGTTAATTCTTTGCAATTGTTACCTTTTGTGTTCATCTCCTTCTCCTATAAAAGGATGGCATATTGTACAGTTTTTATACACCTCAGAATATACAGATATTTTCCACTTCTCTCTTCATTCTCTATACTTTTCTTATTTCAACATGGTATCGGAGCCATCTAT
Organism: Fraxinus floribunda; assembly: GCA_903798395.1. Classification (NCBI taxonomy): domain Eukaryota; kingdom Viridiplantae; phylum Streptophyta; class Magnoliopsida; order Lamiales; family Oleaceae; genus Fraxinus; species Fraxinus floribunda. The sequence goes on from CAIGRS010125557.1 coordinate 17,864, forward strand.
TCTTCGAGTTTTAATTTTTTAATATCAGAAACTGAGTCCACTCCCCTCTCTTTTCTTATCGTGTTTCTGTTTCTTAGATCTTGTCGTTCTTTCATCAATTTCGAGGCTTTTTTTCTTCGATTTTTGGTTCTTTAGTACCTCTAATCGATTCGCAGGCTTCCCCTGATTCATTTGGTGGAAAGAATGTGTGTGACTTCCATTTGCTTTGATTCGGATTTTTTGAGAAATCGATACAATTGATCTAGTGATGCCACTCTCTAATTTTAGTTGGAGTCCCGGCTATATAATTTGCATCAAAAGCTTTCCATTGTTGAGTTTCGCTCGCAGGTTAGTAGTCTCTGGGCTAATCCATCTTTTCCTAATAATAAATATACCAAACTCTTCTTAATCCATCTAGTGGTGGAAGGTTTACCGGGGCTATGGAGGATTTTTC